>PVLD010005176.1:0-115361 GCA_004027595.1 Dinomys branickii
TTTTTTTTTTTTGCGGTACTGGGAATTGAACTCAGGACCCTGCGCTTGCTAGGCAGGAGCTTATTCCACTGAGCTATATCCCCAGCCCCTTGATCTCATCTTCTACTTGACATCAAAGGTTGAGATGGGACTGGTGAGATACAATCCAGTTTCAACTCACGAGAGCAGGTGTGAAGACTCAACACCCTGAGGGCCTTGCCAGGGGGCCTGGCTGTTGGCGCAGTTGGGGCATGAATACCATAACCCCAGGCAGCTGGAAATTGAGGGGCATGTGATGGTAGGAGTGGACATAATATCCATGGTGTTATCCAGGGTGGAAAATGTATGGATGGACACTTGATAAAAGTAATTATTGGAAATATAAATGTATGAATATTATATATATACCTTATAGAATATATATATGCTAATGATCATTGGAAAATATGGTGAATATTTATATTTTAAAAAGTATTACAGCAAAGACACATTGCCATTAATCATTCTCAAAATACTCCACCCACTTTTAAACACTATCTCCTTGTTCTTGCTACTTTCTGAAGCAGTTCTAGAAGTCCCTTTTCACAAATGTCTTTATGAAGAGTCCTCAAAACTACCAGGAAGGATACTGCTGAGGGCTATCCAGAGCAGACAGACTTGTGCAAAGGTTATGATCTGTCCTTATCTACCTCATCTGCCAGGGCTTGTATGACTTCTGGCTCTTTCCAAAAGTGAAGATGCCATGAAAAGTAGTTTTCAATGGATTCAGGACATTGAGGCAGCCAGGGCAGCACAACGAAAGACACATATGCGAGAGGATTTCCTGAACTACTTCAGAAAGTGACAAGGACGATGGGATAAGAACCGGGACATGGCGGCCTTTTGAGGGTACTCAATGTCTTTTACAATAATAATGCTCTTTCTTTAAATTTGAGCATTCATTATATTTTAAAATCACATCTCATATGATACACGTATCTGTAATTAGTCTGTCTTATAATAACTATCTTATAGAGTATAAAGTTCAAGTTTGAAGATATTTATAGAATGTAACCAATGTGCATACAGTGACAAGGAGTAACTGGTCTTGCTTGTGTGGGGGGTCTACACAAGTTGAACTCACGGAAGAGTGACGTGGTGATGACCAATGGCTGGGAGGGGGGTGGGGGTGACTGAGGGAGGCAAGATGATACATAGGTACAAATTCACAGTTAGAAAGAAGTAAGTGTTGGTGTTCTGTGGTAATTATAGTTAAAAATAATGTAATATATGCATATTACTAAAGAGTTTTAAATGTTCTCACTAAAAGAAACAATAAAAGATTGTGGTGATGGATATTTAAATAACTCTGATGGATCATTTCTTAACGTGTGAATATAGGACTTTGTATATCACAAGTATATACAACTATTTGTTATTTAAAAATGAAATGATGCATGACCTCAAAGCAAAATGATGGAAGTATACAATGGTTGCTATATTACACACTTTATCTTCAGTGAAGTTGCTCAGTCTACTAGATATAAGAATGTAAGATTGACCAAACAATCAAAGACAGTAGCAAGTAAAAAACAAGTAAAACTAAAACATTGGAAATGATGCAGAGTTTCACCATACAAAATGGTAGGCATTCAACAGTGGTTCTTATACTGCATATGGTTTTCAGATCAGTCGTTCTGATTACAAAATTCAAACACACAAAATTGGCCAAAAAAGGAAAAATTATTTGTTGTTTTTGTGTTGTGTTGATTTTGACTTCATTGTTGTTTTGTCAGTGTTTTTAATATTTAAAATAAAAAATGAAATAAAAATATAATGAATCTAATTAATGAATATTGTCCAAATATCTATCAATCTCTCTTCAAATATCCCATTTCCTTACTTTGAGTGACCAAGATATTGGTCAGCAATTTTCCAAATTTGATTTTGTTCTTTTCAGACTTTCAGATCCCTTCAGATTGTTGTAAAATTCTGCCACCAAAAGAACTCTAAAGAATTATGTTAAATAAACACAACTTCTAAATAGAAGTGCCAACTTTACCTGACTTGGGAATAAAATTAGAAACTTTAAGTTTACTCAACTCTCCCGTCATCATGAACTCGGTAACATTCTCAGATTTGAGTACCGCATCATTACGCACCTCTTTCAAGCTGCACAATAGAACAGTAAACATAACTTGTGCGCTAAGAAATCTTTCCACACTGCTGGGCAGAGGTCCCCTCCATCAACGTGGGCCCTCATAACTCTATAAATATTTTGAAATTAGCATTTCTCATATTGCCTCACTGTGTGCCCACTTGCCTATAGTACATCTCATTTGTGTTTCCTCCATAGCATCTACAATACAGCGCCATCTTGATACTACGTAAGTGTTTTCAGTAGGATAAATAGTGAATAAATAAGTTCAAGTTAAAACCCTACTAGTCAATCCATCTGTACTGTCACTTCAGGTTGATTACTTAACGTTTAACTGTCTAGTGATTCTATTACCTCTTTCTAAATATTTCCCCATATAAAATATTATTAATATAAAGAGAAATAAAGAGTATGTACCTATCACTCAAATCTTACTTAACACTTTTTGATTCCTTCACATACATAAATCATGAAATAAATTCAGATATATTTGGCTATGTTTTAAGTAAACTGTAATGATATTATTTGAACATTTGTCTTTTCACTGGAGAACAAAATCGATAGTAAAGCAATTTGCCTACTTTTTCATATGTAAAATTATCCATTTAATAATCCATACAATTTCTACATGTTTTAACATGCTCAATTCTAGTTGAAAGCCACGTTTATTGATATATGCAATATGTAAAGTAAACAACTAGATGTTTTCAAAACAGATTTTAAAAAAAGGATTGGTTCTTGATTAGTACGTGAAGTACCATTTTGGTCCACTAGAGGGAAACTATCTTCAAATGCATCAAAGAAGCCATCTTCCGGGGCTGAGATTGCAGTCCCCTCGCTCTCCAGTCAGGTATTTGCTCAACTCGCTAATCAGTGCCCTTTATCAAAATTAATAAATCGACAGTGTTAAATAAGACACTATTTTCTAAGAGGTAGAACCACTAATGCAACTACAGTTGGTGTCTCTCTAGAGGCAAAAGGAAATCTATAATTTGCCTTGAGAAAGTGTAAAGAGATTAAGAGGCAAAGACAGAAGCGGCACCAAAGTGCAACCTTATTCCTTTACCATCTGTCACAATCACTGTCATTCCCCAAAGGCCATGTTAAAAATGAGACGAGAGAGCTCCTAAGAACTTGAAAATAGCAAGAGTTCTGAAGCAAATGAAATATTAAAACTCAGTAATACCAGCTAATGGCTGCTGGAAATCAGGAGGAAAAGATCTTCCGATAAGCTCATGGTAAGAAGTGGATTTTAAAACAGATGGAGGGGAAAACTAAAAGAAAGACGGAAGGAGAACACACACACACACACACACACACACACACACACACACACGATCACTAAGATAACTGTACTAGTAATATTTATTACTCTATTGAAAGGAACAGTTAATGTTTAATTGTTTGATCAATCTTACATGCCTATGTCTGGTTATCTGAATAACCAATGTGAAGATAACAATATGCAATACAACAACCACTGTTAATTTCCTATCGCCTTGTCTGAAATTCTGCATCATTTTTGTTTTTGTGTTTTGTTTATGTCTTTATTTCCGTTATTTTGTTTTTCTTCTTTTCTCTTTAAATAAAAATGAATAAAATAGAAAAGGCAGAAGAAGATGTGAATAAGCCATTAAAAAGAAACCTTTAGAAATACATTTCATAAAGGGCAGTTATATGCCTAGAAATGTATTTACTTATGTACTTATATATGTTGGCTATTAAAATGTATAGCTATGCTTTCAATACTTATTACACTGCTATGATTTTAATAGGTGAAGTTTTATTATGTATAATACATTTCACATTGTTCAACAGTATAGCACCAAAAATCAATCAGCCAGACAACTGCCTCAGCAAGTCATGGACTGACCACATTATCTTTTTGGGATCCTAGTCTCTCTGCCACTTGGGGGCAGAATGAACAGTGACAGGAATAGATAAGCAATATTCTCCACATATTTTCTAAGTGCTTTTAAAAATATGAATGGGTGAATGAAAGCCACTTCCCTTTAAATCTTTCATGCATACTTGGAGAATGCAGACATTATGACATACCCAGAGCACAATTTAAATAATTTCATACTGAAAGTTTACATGAAAGGTAAACCATGTTCAATATTGTTATTCATCACCAGCACTGTTGGCCTCAGGCATTATTGATAATGGAAAAATAGACTAGACAGTCTTTTCTGCTTTCCTTCTCTCTATAGAAGTTTCAATAGAAGCTCTTTTCATGGTACAGTCAGTTGTAATACAAAGTTTCCAGTCAGTGGACCTCAAATGGACAAATACCAGTGACCAACAAAGGCCTAGATGACTTAGATATTCAGTGCTTGCTGCGCCAGTCAGCATAGGCAATTAGGTTACTAGTTTACAAAAACTCTACACAGATCCAAAGACAGGCGATTTCTCTGTGTGGACCTGATCAATAGCTAAAAACTGTATGATAAAAATCCTTAGTTACGTGTACCAGAAAAGTTTCAAATATAGAATAGAAAGTGGTAGTTACTTTATCTATCCATAATTAGAGTAATGCACACATTTAATGTATGAAAATCCTGTGACTTGATCATTTGCTTTCTTTAAATTCAAATGATGGACTTCCAACTGCTGCTGCACAAGCAAGAAACCTCATAATGGACTGGGCCATTACCCACGTTGTCAAAATGGAAAAAAAAAATTAAGACTAGAAATAAAAATATAATTTTCTAAGGATTATAACATGGCAGAGAGAGCACAGGCTAATCAAAGTAATTGACTTGGCTATGTCTCCAGAAGATGAATTCGCCAGATTTAAATCTGGCAAAAAAGTACACAGTTGATGGAAGACAAATAATAAACATTGTCATCTCAGCGTAGTGCCTGAAAGGCACTAACACAATTCTAATGCCCTGTATGTAGTACAACAGCTTACTTTGACACTGATTTATAAAATATGCTGATCATCTTTAGTATCTCCATCATAAAATATAGCAAAGATCACTGGTTTGTTGCAGTATTTTCAATTTACAAGGCAATGTCTGTATCCTAGGCATTGTGCTTCAGCATGTACTTTTCATGTGTTATATAATTTAGTACATGAGCTCATAAAGTGGGTGTCACCTTTATTTTATAGATAAGAATGTGCGGTTTAAAGATGTTAAAGTTCTTTATGCAAATGCTGGGATCCTCATTTGAATGTAACTCAGCTTTACTTGAGAACATATGGCTTTAATTTATTAAGTCTATAACTATAACTTTGGTTTGCTGACATAATAGCAAATATGAATAAAAGAAGTATTTTATCCATAATGTTTTCTATACTGGTAAGTTAGGCTGCTGTGACAGATGTTTTCATGCAGTATCTCTATTCTTCTTTTCTTTTTTATAAGCAGAACTCCAGATTTGGGGAAATGAACAATGTGATCAGTGACAGAACTGTACTGCATAGCGTTCTGTACAATGTGAGTCCTGGGATAAAATGCTGGACAAAGATAAAAGCAAGAAACACCGGCTCTTTTTAAATAGGTCAGGCTCATCAGTCACTTAACATCTTGCTTTTATCATTTGTATTATGCTATAAACAAGATGCTGCACAGATCTTTTGCAAATCATGTAAGCAATTAAGAGAGGAAGGCCAGGAAACTTGTGAAAACTCCACATGCAAACAATCCATAAATGGTATATGACATAAACTTTTGGAAGTCTTTTACAAGAAGTTGGATAAAGTCTCTAACTGATAACAGTTCAGTCTTTTAAAAAATGGAAGCAAAAGGATTGGAGGATATAAACTGAATGTCATTTCTAGCTCTTCAATTTATGTGTTATTTGGTTAAACATCTCAAAGATAAGGAGAGAAGAACAGATTAACTTCATAGGCTTTTACTGTTTGGTCCAACCCTGTAAAATTTGATTAAGTGAAGCCCAGACTTGTTGGAATTCATCACAAAACACCATTCGCCATCAGACCTTGTAACTCAAATACATGAGCTGCCGGGTGAGATAAAATCAATGAAGTCTGAATAATGAAATTTAATTTCCATTTAAAATTGTGTGCTTGTTTCTATACAGTCACACTTATGATGCTTCTGTGTATGTAGTTATGCTAAACCTGTTCTGCAAATAAGACCTTTGTGCAGCCCCAAGTTCATATTATTAATTCAAGGCAAGTTGATTTTGTTTTCTCCATTGTACAAATGAGGAAACAGGCTTTGCAGGCATTAGGTAACTTCAGGAATCCTGTAATGTGGCCCAGCACCCTTCTCCCTGCACATTATTTTGTTACTGCTGCTTCAGAATATTCATGAACACAGAAAATAAAGATCTGTATAAAATTTCCAAATTGATTCCTTTGAAAATTGCTGTAAAAGAGAAAATAGAATGCTAAAATTATCCAGGAGAAAAAGCAAAATAGACTTATTTTCAATAAAACAAACCCTAACCACATCCCTACAGTGTTCTTATGCTGTAGCCTTGCTTTCCCATGACCTGAAGTAAACAACATAGAGAATGCATTTTCTGTTTGCCCTCCCACCCTGAGCAACTTGATATATGATACCTTGCATGTAATTTTCTAGAAATCTAAGAAATTGTGATATATTTCTTAACAATTCCCTGTCAAGCCTATGATGTTATGGTTCTATGATTTACAGCCCATTCTCTCTAATACTTGCAAAGTGACATGCAGAATACAGAAACTCCAGGTCTCAGGGAATTGTCAGAAAAATCTCTTTCCACTCCTGAAAGGCAGAATGTCGTGCATAAATCTTACTGCTGTTGAATCAATGTCACGATTATTAGGCTTAGTTACTAATGATATGCACTAGTGTTCATTTTGGCTTAAAGTAAAACAACTTAAAAGCATTGCACATAGAATTCATACAAGGGAACATATAGAAGAGAAATCTGATGAAAGAAAAGTGGTCAATGTTCAGTGAAGTTTTGTGAAAGGTCAACACATAAAATATAGAGTCAGGTCAGCACGTGGACAAAGTCGGCTGCAATCCACAGAATCTGTGGTCAGGGCTGAGATTTTTAGTTAGTGTCTGTATAATCGTGAGCCCCTGGTTGCTGAATGTTTGTGCTTGTCCTCTCCCCTAACAGCATTACCACATTATATTCTGACTGCTTTGCAACTTCTGGTGGGCATGTGACTTGTTGCAGTCTGTGAATTGTGAAAGGATATTCTGTGCATTAGTACGCACTGAAGGGTTTGTGCTCCTGCAAAGCCCCAGAACTCTCCCTTTCATCTGCCACCATCACCAGCATCAGTATTCTTTCACCCAGCAAGTTAAAGAAAATTCATTTGTATGCTAGAGTTTAATTGTAATAGGCATGCTGTCCAACGTGTGCTCAAACTTTAAGAGACTGGGTCTCTGGTTTTTTGTTTTTTGTCTTTTTGAGACAAGGTCTCACTATGCAGTTCAGGCTAGCCCTGAGTTTACTTTGTAGCCCAGGCTGGTCTCGAACCGCCAGTGATCCTCCTGCCTCAGCCTCCCAAGTGCTGGAATTACAGGCACGCACCACCATGCCCTGCTCAAACTTTATTATTTTAAAACCACTGAAACTGTGGAATTATTTGTTATCACACCATCTCTCACCATCCTAAGTGATACAATAAAAGTTGGTTCTCAAAGTGACGCACCCACATTTGGGCTTTATCTTGCTCCTTTAATCTTTATCTGATGGATGGTGGGGTGGAATATACCGCTGTCACAGGAAAGCTGTCTTCTCTGGGAAAGAGCTTCTAGGCTCCAATTAGACATTTTTAAAAAGGGGAAGATAAGCTGTGTACTATCTGTTGTAAAATCAAGCATGACTTTAAAAGCCAACAGCCAAGGTAGATAAGGGTTGCAGATTTACAGACCTGATGATAATGATTTCTCAATTTTAAAACTGTTAGACTGATTAATTTCCATGAGACTGACAGATTTACTTCTGATGCGAAGTTGTCTGTTTCACTTTCATGACAGAGGAAGGACTTGTTCTTTACTGAAGAGAAAAATTTACTTACTTATAACACAAACTATGTGGGCTTCCCACTCAAGATGGCAAAAGTGTAGGCTAAGAAAATATGCAGTCATTAGAATCCTCTACTTGTAAGAGGAATCTATCATATTCTTTACGGGCTGGAAACAAAAACGATGAATTATCTGACTTGTCTAGGTCACCTTCACTGAAAAATTTTAAGAGATAAGTTTCTGCTTTACTGCATATGATATTACTGCTTCCATACTGGTAAATGTGTGACTTGAAAGGTGAGACAAAAAACAACCCATTCACTTCCTCTTGTGACTCCCTTTGAAACAAGAATGTGAGGGTTTTCTTTTTCTTTTTCCTCCCAAGGTATTAACAAACGTGGAATGGACTGATAATGGACTGCAGATAAGCCAGGTAGGGTTTATCATTTGCAAACAATAGATGACTAAGATACAAAGTGAAATTAAAATCTCCATCAAACCCCTGATTAGTTGTGTTAAGAACTCCCTCCATATCTAAAAACAACATTATCAAATAAACAAAACATTTTTGTACTTTTGACTTAGGAAATACCACATAGGCATTCTAGAAATAACATATATATGAAAACTGCAAAAGAGGACAAGTTTTGCAAACTATAGAAGTTTTCTTATGTATTTTGAGAGATGAAGCTGAGGAAATGAGATAGCTGTTTTTGAAAAATGATCAGTTAAGGAAAAGAAATTAGAGTACATCCTACTAACATAAAACAAAACCCAAAAATTTGCTTCATTTAAGTGACTTCGTTTGATTCTGATTTTCCTGTAGGCAATTCCGATGACCACATGACTGTTATAAGACAACTTCCATTATAAACATAGGCTTCCTTTTACTCTTAATCACTGTTCCAGTGTCTTCAAAATATTTCAAGCAAAATATATATATACTTTAGGCAATTATATTCTCACCAAAAGTCAGTGATGATCTTAGCTTGAGATCGTATATGAGTCAAGTACATAACAATATAGGTCAATTAAATGTACACACATATAGTTTTCTTCTGAGTTTATTGTTTTTATTAATGAGGTGTATTGTTACAGTTTAAATGTACATAATGGTCTCACTTATCACAGGAAACTTGCACTTACATAGCATACATCTTGATTCTTCTTCCTGTCCCTTCCCCTCCCTTCAACCATTTCCCTACCTTATTAACAAAAACTTTGGTTCCATTTTTTTCCCCTATCTTATCATGTTTTTTTTCTTTTCTCTTTTCTTTCTTTCCCCTTCTCCCTACATCCCCTTCCAATTTGAACATTTTCTTCCTATTTCACAATATCTGTTATATATTTTGGTTCTTATTTACCCTTTCAGTTTTTCACACCAGAGAAACAATGCAATATTTACACATAAATGTTTGATTTATTTCACTTAAGAGTATGATCTCAAGGTACATGCATTTACCTAGAAATATCTTGAGCTTATCCTTCTTTATTGGCTGAGTAGTATACCATTGTATGCATTTTTAAAACCCACATCTTCTTTATCCATTCATCAGGTGATGGGCATTTAGGCTGTGTCCCAGATTTAGCTATTTCAAACTGTGCTTCAACAAACACGGGTGTGCATATATCACTGTGGTATGATGCTTTTAATTCTAAAATGACACATATAATTAACTCTATCTTGTAAAATTCAGTTTGGCAAAATTAAGGCTTATTGGTGAAATGTAACAAATCATATAAAGATAAATCTTATCAAAACACTGGGATATTTCTAGCATGCATACAGTAGTGCCATACTGTTGAAAGTGTTGGTTTTACATAGTTGTGTGCCCTTTGTAAAACAGGAAACAAAGTTGCAAAGAATATTTGTACCAATTATAAACCAGCCAAGGGACGAGGAAAAAAAATTACAAATATATGCATACATGGGCGTGATCTCTTATAAAATAAATCAATTTTTCATGCATCTTAGATTTTGCTTTGATTAATTAAATTGAGTCAGAAAATGAATTTAAATCCACCCACAAAAGTTCATAACGAAATGTAGAGTGGATTACTGTTGTGATGATGTTTCAGCTCACTCCTCCGAAGACATCCCATTACTCATGAATGCTTATATTGCATTAGCCTCTTCGCTACTCATAATGAAAAGGCCATATCTGACCTCTCCATTATGGACCTTTCCATTTTTTTTCCATTAAAAGCTCATCAAGTCTGTCTATATTGAATTTTATACCTAAATAATAGAGTACTAAACTGATAAATATTGGTCATACAGATTTTAAAATTATTTTTGATCCATCAGGATGTTTATTAAGTATTTTAGGAAATGGAGCTTCAGATCTGTGAGAAGGTTCTGTAGGTTTTTATAATATTTCACTTTAAGATACCTCAATTGCAAGGAAATGCTTAATTATTCTGAAAGACCTAATTACTCTCTCTGAAAATTGTTATTCCTTTACTCTAGAAGCAGGTTTGACCTAACATCAAGACAAATAGATTCAAGGTAAGTCTTTTTTTCCTCATGCATCCTCAGTTTTGAAAATTTTATATTCAACACAAAGCCATCACCTTTCTCTGTCATATGCATTAGTTCTTAAGACAAAAGAATTAGTTTCTCCTGAAAAAGGGCCCTAAGAACATATTTCCTGTAGGTTTTCTCAACTGGGGTAAACACTCTACACAGTTATGTAGAGAATTCACATTAATCCAAAACATTTTTCAGAGATTCTAAAGCTATCAATAGGAGGCTCAATTTTATTACCATTAGATCAGAGTTTTATAAAAGACAGTTAATTCGCTGCAGAAGGCCTCTTGATTGATTTCATATTGGGCATAAAATTTGGTATATGATCCTCTGAAACAAATGTAAAAAAAAAACATTTCCCACTTCAGTCATTAGGCTCCCAAGAGAGGCCACCTTTCTCTCTGTGAAGACTGCCCAGAAGCCATTTTTTATGGCACCTAGGAGATGAATGTGAAGTCTTCACATGTTTTTAACTGAAGAAACAACTCATGTCCAACTACTACTCTTTGGCTCCTCATTTTCATTTACTTCGAATTGTCAGTAAGAAGATTTTGTATTAAGGAATGACGGAAATTACTTTTGCTAAAGCTTAATCTTTTTATTTTTTTAAGTATAACTGTTTGGAAAAGCAGTTATCTCTTTATGAACCCTTTAATAAAACTGTAGTCACCCATGTGGTTTTTGCTAATATAAATGTTTGATTCTTTCCTATTGTCCAGAGAAGTTTTAGTTGGACACACATTTCTGGAGATGAGAAAGATGATATTTTTGTCTTTTACTAGACTGGGCAGTTAAGAACCAAATTTTTAGGAGTATGATTGCCCAATAGCAACATTTAATGCAAATATCTTTATTTGTTGAATTTGGCAATCCTAATTATGAACTTTCTTCATTATCCAGAGATTGTGGAGAAGATAATGCCTCTGTAAGCAGGATGATACATAATGCACGATCATATTGAAGGACTTGTGAAGCCCTCCAGGCCCAAACAGTAAAATCTAACAAAGAAACATTAAAAAAGAAGTGTATCGCCCTCTTTTACTTCTATTTAGCCCCCACATCCTGCTTTCTCCTGTGCTTGCTAAATCTGTTTTGAAGAGTGATGATTAAGTACAGAAATTATATTCACATATGATGAACATATCAATGTTCACACGAATAGCAACTGGCATTCACTAGAATTTCTATGAAAATTTTAAAAATACTTGCTTTTTTTTTAGATTCTAAGCTGGTGTTCTCAATCCTAGTCATAAAACCAGAAACAATTTATGGCCTATGTCAGCCTCATAATGTGTGCTTGTTGCTCTCATTAGTAAAGTCAAAATCACCATCCAGTGTTCAGTCCCTTTGTTATTATGGAAAAAATACCAGACTGAGAGTCTGAAGACTTTAGATCAAATCCCAGCGAAGCCATTTTCTTTATGTGCAGCCACGTGCTCGGCTGTTTCAACCAGTTGTAATCTTCTGAATCAAAGAAAAATGTAGTATTCCAAAATCACAAAGTTTGAATAGGAATGAGTGAACTTATGTATTTTTTGCAAAATTAGAGCCATGTGAATCAACAAAATTCTACAATTTCCTGGTCTAACCCAGTTCATTGAAGTTGACAGGTGATCATCTTCATAGTATGTCATAGTTGTAACACTATAAGGCCACTCAGAAATGACACTGCATTTAATTCTCCATTTTCCAGATTCCATATTCACAAATTCTATCAACCATGGATTAAAAAGTTTTGGAGAAAAGATTCCAGAGAGTTACAGAAAAACATGAATTTGACATTTTTCCAGTGAATATACTAAATTCTTGTGAATGAAATGATTTAGGCATGATAGCGGGTATTTTTTAATATTTTGGAGTTGATTTAAAGTATATTGGAGGACGTGATAGGTTATGTAACACTATGTCATTTTTTTGTTTTGGAATTCTGTATTGTTTTTAGTGTTTTTCTCTCTTGCTCACTCTCTCTTTCTCTCTCTTGTCTCTAAAATAATACTAAAAACAGAAAACAAGTCAGTAGCGTTGGCTGGATTAGCCAGTTCAACATAGCCTACCTCCTCAATTTCATTCATTTGGCCCCTATATGCTTTTGAGTTTGCAGGACCTTAGCCAGGGTAATCAAACCTCTTCTGAAATACTTTAAAGGCTAGAGAATAATTTCTGATCTATAATAGTCTAATGTTAAGGAGCAATATTAAGGTTAGGTTGTATTGTTCCACACAGAATAATTAATTGCACTTGGACACAATGAAATCACCAACTTTGGATTTCCTCATTATTTTTTTATACTGTTAAATCATCAATCATTAGATCAGTAAGCTAGGGCAACACTGCAGTAGTAACTTGATTTTTCAACAATAATGTTTATCGTGCACACTAAAAGTTTCCTGTTTTCCAGGCAGCTCAAGACTGCAGTTATTTTTTGTTTTGTTGTTCATGTTGTTGTTTTTATTTTAAGGTGATGATGTATCCGCTTCTGCACTGAAGAGAAGACAGCAATAATGAACTATTGGATATTTTTCAAGCAAAAGTGGAATGAAAAGAGCTACTTTGTGCTGTGAATTAGATAATGCCATTCACAAATAATGCTTTTGTTTCCAATAAAAACAAAGCAGTCAGCATGTCATACAGTTTTCAGACTAATATTTCTAGAATAAAATGTGCACATTTTTCAAAACAAAGGTTCTAGCGTTATACATTTATCTGACTTGTTTACTAAGTTGTTAATAACTATTAATGCTTTGGGTTGTTATAAATCCATAACAGAAAGGTAAATTCTTGCCATGTATAGACTGGTATAAATTTTATGTTGGATAGATTATGTCTGTATCATTTTTAAAGAATAATTCAATGTCAAAATTTACTTTGGCTTTCAGAAAACAGCTTATTGTGTGTTACTGATATTACCTCTTGATAAAGTATCACACAACAGTTTTACTGATTGCTTGATTGATGGTGAAGATTGAACCTAGGCCTCGGCCAACTGCCCTGCAACTGAGCTGTGTCCTGTGCCACCTCTCATGGCACTTGTCTGTTGCTCTTAATGGAAGTTTTTTTGCTACAGAAAGTACAAGACATAACTGGGTTTATATGCATGTGTTATATTACTTTGCCCAAATAACCAAATGCTTTAAGGAGGCATGCATGGATATATTTTGTAATGATAAAATTGTTTTTCCCATAAACAGAATATTTAATTAAAGAAACTATTTCAGAGATTGTGAAAGGTAATTGTTAATCAATTAAAAAAGTAATGTTTAAACATTTTTAACATTTTTAAAACATCTAATATGTAGAAAGATCATTGGCTACTGAACATGTGAATTAATTAGTGTAGTAAATTTGCTATTTGAGCAATTTTTAAAACTAAAATTTTAAAGGTGCTTTTTGTTCTATAAGTAGTGATTATTATTATGTAAAATAAAGGAAGATAGGACATTTAAAGCTTTTTCTAAACCTGAAATATTTTATATATTTATTTTTAGTAAAGAAACTACTAGGAGTAAGGATATGCAACATCAAATCTTCAAGAGAAAATGGCTCACGTCCACTCACGCACAGACATTAATCCCTCCCACGTACGCGCGTACACACTCACGCAAAGGTCCTCAAGTCACTTTCATCCTCCAGCTGGGGAAGTCTTTACTTTTTCGTATTCTTTAGACTTCTAAGGACTTTGAAAATTTTCCATAATTCAAAGTACGATACAAAGTGTAAAACCAGTTCCTGTCTTGTTTTTCATTCTTCTTACTTGCACTTTCAGAAAAGGTTAAAAAATAGTTGCTAATCTTGGAACAAAGGTGGTACCCTTTAGCCTGAGAATGCTTTCTTCCATAAGTTTTAATTTAATTTTGACAATTTGGCTCAAGAGAGCATGAGTGAAATCATAGATTTTAATTTAATGTTTCAGAGTGGAAGATAAAGGGAGAAACAGTATCTCAACAGCGCAGATTGCATTCATTCATCCTTTTTACATCCCACCTGAGAACACCGTCCCCAATGTGTCAGCTTACAGTGCTGATGTATTGCCATGCGGGGCACATTCTGAGCCTTGGCTATGGAGGCAACCTTCAGTTTTATAGTCTCACACTCCGAAAGAGCAATCAGGGTGATTTGCTGGGAAATCAAGTGAAGAATGTTACCCAAAGGGCAAGAGAAAGGCCTTGTTTCATCTTTTTTTCAACGAATGCAGATGTAATCTTTAAAAGCTCCATATTAATACTTTGATGTTTATTGTATGTTGTACTGGCTACATTTGAAGGGTATTTATTTTTTAAATGCTGCAAAACTGAAGTCAAAATCTCATTCAAATAAAAAAATCACCTGTTTTTATTGAGCAACTTCTCACATGCTACTGTGCTTAAATCTGCTCATTAAGTCAACCAATGAAATCATTACTGAGAAAGTAAATATTACCAAAGGGGTCAGAGAGCTGGGAAGGTAGCATCTTTTAAAGAAAACGTACAATAATCCCTCAAAAACATAGAACAATGCACTATAGATAACTGCATCTGATTATTTTAGGGGGGAATACCATGGACTTACAAATGCTTTTACAAAAACTCCCATTCACCTATGTGTCCTTTCCTTACCTATTGTCTTATAAGTTAGGTCACTCTCCTCAAAGATTAACATTCTAAGCACAAAACATAAATATACATATTGCATTTGTCATACTATAATTTTGCCAGAAAAGATCAAGGTTTCTAATACAAAAAAAATGAAAATAGTCCTTCAAATTTAAGGTCCATAAAACACATATTAAAGATAAAAGCAGCTTATTTAGCAGGATGGACTTTGTGAGATGCAATATGTACCACAGAATTAAATAGAAATTTCAGTGATGGAAAATCATCCTCCTTCTCTCTTGATAGTATAATAACCTGTTAAATCACGTTTGACATTTGTAAGTTGAGTGAGCTGGTAGCCCTGGAAAGTCTGTGTGGTAATATATGTGGTAAACCCTTTCTGGAGCAGTAATCTCATTGCTGTGTCTAACGGCTCTCACTTCATGGGGCCCATGAGGCCCAGAGAGACTTATTTGACTCTGCCTCTCTTGAGCCACTGGTTGCTAATGTTCCTTGTTATGAGGAAAGCAGAAACATGCCTTCAGGCAATGGCCACTCTGCTAGAGATACAACCACCAGCCAACCTTCTGCTCCGCATTTTTGTTTTAAACTATTAAATAGGCACATGCGTTATACAAAGGGGGTTCTTTGTGTTTCAAAAAAAAAAAAACAATATGATGGGGATATTTACGCTGCTCCAGTTGCTAATCTGACAAGCTCCATCTGGTAAGCAGACCCTTTATCTTCTCATCACCCTAAATCTCCAAAGGAAAGTGGACACTAGTGGCATATGTCTATGGCCTGTCCTTATGCTTAATGAGGTAGAATATTTATAGGTGGAAACTTTTAGGACACCTAGGAGACATAATCCTTGGTGTTTAGAAAGAACCTATTCCACTAAAGAGAGCTGCACTAGTCCAATTTCTGCCACTCTCATTTCATTTATAATTGCAGCTTCTTACAAAGGTGAGGTTGCAACTTAATTTTCAAACATTCAATGATCTTAAAGTACCACATTCAGTATTTTCAAAGAAACTTCTGCAAATTGCCAGCAGTTGTATGTAATGACACACACATACGCACATACACACATGTTCATATATACATGTATATGTATACATATGTAAATATTTAATTTTATAAAGATAATATATTCAAGATATACAATGTGATGATTTGATTATGTAATATAGTATAATGATTATTACAACTATTACTTAACAGAACAATCATGACTCATGCAATGCAAAATATGGGCAAGAGGTAAAACCTTTCTATTATAAGAAATCTTTATGTTTCAATTAGCTTCTTTTTTTCCTTCTATGCAAATATATATATATATATATATATGATAATAATAGACTATTTCAAAAGTTCATATAGTACTAAGGATCGAACTCAGGACCTTGTGCTTGCCAGGGAGGCGCTTATTCCATTGAACTATATCCCCAGTCCCCTCAAAAGTTCATATAATAAATACATTTTAGTGTGAATTACATGAATATATGTATACATATACAGTCTAGTATAAAAGCAGAATATTTACATTTCTCATAGGAGTGAATGTGAATGTCAAAACAACCCTTTATAATCTCAAAATCAGATATACAGATTGGTTAACTTTGCCTCCCACAGGTTATCAAAGAACTTCATTTATCTCCTTTTATTCGTTCGTCAACTAGTGAGTCGTTCTGCACTTCAAAATACCAACTAATAGATAGCTATGTTCACATAGAAATTATCAAGGAACTCAAATATCTAAATTAATGTGCTGTTTTGTACATATAATATGTAGCGTTTTGTAGTGTTACAGAAAGAACATGGAGTGGAGTTACTCATCCATGTACACATCCAGAAATGAATACATATTTTTAGAGAAATGGCAAGGTTTGTGTTGGTATTTGGTAGCACATTAAGACTCAGGAATTCTAGAAATGTAGGGATTAAAATTAAAAGTGATTTGCACATTTTAAAGAAAGAAATGCCACTGTTTTCTGTTAGATGCGGATGAAAACAATCTAATCAGCAAAGATAAAACATTCCTTGCTCAACCGGTATTTTCTATACAACCTAAAGCCAACTTTATCCTATGGGCATGTAAAAGAGTCTGAGTCTCTGGTTTAGAAGTGGCAAATTAATGATGAAATTTCCTCAGCCACTTTCTGGGTCACTTTCTCAATAAAAAGGTCATAGCCAGCTGCTGTTGCTGCCTTCCAACTACATATTTCAGCTATATTAATATATTCTTCTTTTTTATAACTTAGAAGCTAGTGTGTGTGTTTTTCCAATAGATACCTGAAATTAGCAGAGTACTTTAAATTTTCTTATAATAACAGACTAAGGTAGAACATAGTAGAAAAGAGCTATGGGAATCTGGCTTTACCCTTAGACTGGGCGCCCATACCACAATATTTTTTAAGAGCAAACAGTCTTGAATGTACATTAGTATACAGAAATGCACACAGGTATAATTATTGCCATACTGATCTTATCTTAATTTACTACAGGAGCCCACCACTATTTATTGGTGAATGTAGGCAGGAAGGGAGTTAAGCTTGATGTTTATGTAGACCCAGTGAAGTCAGGATTTAACTGGAAGAATAAACTTGTATGAAATGTGCACTGTGAAAAAACATTATTTTAAGTAGTCTACATGTATTTGTTCAATGAATCTGTACAACAACCCTCTGAGTAGGTACCATCATTATCTTCATTTCTTGATGGACAACAGAAGCAAGGAGAAAGCCAGTAACCTTCCTCAGATTCCGCAGAGAGTATGTGTTCAAATTGGACACTTGAACCCCTGCTGCTACATTTAACCTCCACAGTGTGTCTCCAGTAAGAGAGAGTTATACTACTTGAAGGTTGGCTACTAAATGAAAAGAAAGGTTTCATTTTACCTATTATTTAAAGAAGAGAAGGAGGGCTAGAAAAAAGGACTCTGTTCAGCTGAACGTTTATGGCTAGGATTCAGCTCAATGGTACACCACAATTTTTATGTGTGAAATTAAATATTCATAATTATTTGCATAATAGGAAATCATTACATATGTAATAAATGAATGAAAAAATATATGAATCTCTGCATAAAATTTTTATATTATTGTACCATTATGGAGCACTATATGCACATGCAATTTTAAAAGTGTGATTAGATAGTACATTCAAGTAGTTAGAATTTGCCATTGAGTATTGTTCCATGAATTGTATTCTGCAATGTAGATTATTACATTACCAGAAGTAGTAGGAATTTATTTAACACTAGTCTCCCGATATCCATTAATATTATTTCTCAAAATAGTATTAGCAATACTATTAGGAATTTGCACCCTGTAGAAGTCTTATAGAAAGTATTTATGAAATCAATTTTAGAAAAGTTTGCCCTAATTTAGTCATAACACATAATTATAATCAAAAACATATCTGTTATCCTAATTTAGATTTAAAACAAGTACTCATACTCCCTTAATTTAGCCAGATTTCAGCCCCTGTATTCCTCCTTTGAAGAAGTTCTTGAACTACTCATTAACAAAAAGTGTTAAATTTTTAATTTAAAGAAACCTCAAAGTTGGGAGGGAGGGAAAGATATATAACTACCAATTGAGTATCCAAATGAATAGTAAGGTTTAATATACAAAATTTGCTATCCTCTTACAGTATTTCTTATTTTTTCTTTCAGCTTGTTATTGTCAGTATTTGTGTAGTATAGCAGAGATAGAACTAAAAATTCTGAAGACTGGTATAAAAATAACCTCTTCAAAATTAGAAAAAAGAACAGATGGGTTGGGCTGCTACATTCATGCTTCTAGCATTAGATTAAATTGAGTTAGAAGAAATAAGCATCTTCTTGGGTCCCTGCCTAAAAATCTTCTGAGAGCGAGAGAGGCTGAATCTTAAGCTCCTCTTGGTTATTTGCAATTCCGAGTGGTTGCTGTACAGACTTAATCAACCCTGTAAATAACTTTCTTAGAATATTTGTTGGAATATGTAAGGTAGCATAACAAATGATGGAATTCTAGGCAGAATTTATAGTTTGAGTGAGAGGAATAACAAGAAATCTGACTTCCACAGAATTTATTTAATTCTCTATCAATATTTTTTTGGCACCGAGTCTATGCAAATCTGTGAAGCTAATTTGTTATTGTGTTTGTATTTGTTTGCATGGTATACATATATGATATGTAATATGTATGTCAAGGGTATACATTTTGGGTAGAAGCAATGAGATATTTTATAAGCTATGCACATGATGAGTGTTGTTGAAATGTTTGCATTCCATATTCCTTTCATGACTTTTCCTTCCTTTAGGTCACCCAGACTCAAGACCTTTGAACCAACCTGGACTCCCACCTTCCTTCTCTTCTGTGTATCGCATTGTCACATCTTGCCTGTCATTTCTCTTCTATGTCTTCATCTGCGTCATGATCTTTATGCCTATGACTATTTCCCTAGGTTCCATTCTCATTCTGACCTGAGATCTTGCCAGCGTGATCTAAAGTATCTTTAGACATTTAGGTTTAGTCCTTTCTAGAATACCTTGGGCTCCCTTCTCAGTTGCTCCTCCTGAAACATTTCCTAATTGCACACCTGTACCTCTATTTACTCCTTCTTTCTCTGCCATATACAGCCTATTTGCCACTCAATAGCTAGGTCAACTTCTACTTTTTTCAGCAAGTTTCCTTGGTTGTAGGAATTCCATTTTTCCAAGAGATGAAAATACTCTTCCATTGTCTGATACGTCCTATCATCTAGATGACATGACACCTTCCCTAATCAGTGTTCCCTAATCCTTAATCCTAATTGCTATACATGACGTATCTTCCATACTAACCACAAGTATCTCACGGGCCATGTTTACTGTATTATATATTCCATATTTCCCATTGTGTATTCTACCGTGCCACTCAGGAAGCCATGTCCATGGGAGGGACCATTGAAAGGAAGGAATGAATAAGGAATTTGTCTGTAGCAGGAAAAGATTTGAATTCAGGTCTCCCAAAATCCAGTAAATGTATTCTGTTCACTATTCTGTTGCTAGCTAAATTGCAGTAAGTCAATTGTGGTTGTTATGGTACACCTACTTCAATAGTGTACATTTCCCAGTATCAAATAACCCATATTACAATATTCCAAAACTGACAGAAACCCTACCCAACTGCATTATAGTATCCTTATATTCTGTCCAGATCTGCAGACAGGGTAAGAGAGGGAGAAGACTAAGGGTTTATGAATGAGACAGTCTAGATTCCAGGCTTAGCTTAGCTTGCAAAATAATTTCTTAGTTTCTCAGATCATTTAGACTCAATTTTCTCATTTGTTAAATGAAAAGTTTGAACTGGATGATTTGGGACTTCCTTTTCAGGCCTGAAATTTAGTGAAGGTGAAAGCCATAATCTGCTAACTCTGACCTTTAGAAAATAATTTTACATGCTTGAGTTATTAAGAATTATTATTAAATGGCCCTCTGTTTTCCTTGATGCTAGTTAGTATGGCTTTCATGTTCATTCTAGGTTCTAACTTCCAAACGCTGTTTGAATTTCACTCAATTCATGCTGAGAAGTTCCTCAGAATTTCCCCGAATTCTTCCCTCAAAAGGGTTTTTTCCTTATCACTGAATCTGTTGATGGTCTTATGCCACATGTTATTTGGTTGAGACAATGCGGCCATTAGGTAGCCCCCTGATGAACAGACTCATTCCTATGCTCACTGGTCGTCAACCTCTCTGGCACTCGCCCAACATTTCTCGCTCTTTCTTACCCCTGGAAAGTAAGCCCACTCTTGTTGGCAGGCTTCTCTTGCACGTATATTTTTCTCTTTTCTACTCATGTTCAAGGTCATTTATTTATTTTACTATTTTATACAAACTTCCTTAACTTCTTTTGTTGTCACACTCTTTGTCTTGCTTAACTATAGGGACTCTGGGTGTTCATGGGTGTCAAAAAAAGGAGAAGCCCTGGCAAAATTGTGTGGAGTTGATACTGGGCTAAGAAAGAAATACAATGTGGGAAAATAATCAGAACCATGTGACAGAAGGACAAGTGTTTGTAATTAGATTCTAGATAACAGATGAATAAAAAACAATATGAGAAACATGATACATCTATGGCAAATCTCCAAAGGAAACAAAGGTTTCATCGCCTACCATTCTGAAGACTAGTTCCTTTAATTACACATGCCAGGTGGTACGGCTTGTGTCTAGATGTCCCCCAAAAGCCTATGGGGTCATAAATGGGGCCTTTTCAGACATGACTGGATGTAGAGGATGTGACACTTAAATTGATTCAGGATGCAATGCTAGCATTAAGGGTGTGACAGCTACCTGTCCTAAGAGCGGGTCACAGATTAAATATAAGAGACAGAAGGAGGCTTATAGTTGGTCTCTTGCAGGTTTTTGCTCTCTTCTCTCTTCCATATACTGTGTCTCCTCTGAGCATTGTTCTGCCATTCACCTGACTTGGAGCCAGCAGATTATGAATTGAAATCTCTACAAACAGCTGAAATAAACCTTTCCTTCTTTAACTCTGTGTATAGGGTATTTTGTCCCAGCAATGAAATAAGGAACTAAGACACCCAAATGATCTGTTTTCTGTTTACACTTGGACAGATTCCTCCGGGTATTCATTTTAACTTCTCGTTTCTAAAATCTAAGAGAGTCTCTTCAATCACAAGATCACTGTGTTCAAAATAAAATATATTGGTGATTATTAACTCTAAACATTAGAACTATCCAGAGAACCTCAAAATTTTGTCTCAGAAATCACTCCTAATTGATTGATTTCGGCTTGGGCAATATCCACATCCAAAAATACTCTGATAGTTGATCATCAAATGCAGCTGAATTCTAAAGCCCTCTGCTTTATAGTGTAGCTCAGATCCACCTTTGATGACTGGCAGACCAGAAGCATCTGAGGTTTATCTTATGACTTTTTATGAATGACCTTGATTGTTCTTTCATACATCTGCTGATTTTTTAATAATCCTAGACTATGAAGGGGGAAAGGCATTATGGGTTCTATTTGCCCAATTCCAGATACATGTTTTCTTCTAAATATTGTATACACCTAGATTTGATAGTAGGGCTGTGTCAGTTTAATTACTTGTCCTGTGCATTATTGGAATCCACAAAAGAAAGAGTTTCAAAACCATGTTTCCTAAATAGTTCTTAATAAAAGCCAATGCCTATCCAAAGAAAATCTGGTCTGTTTTCTGCATTGGAAACTTAATTTTTAAAAGAAATCTAGTCATTTAAAGGTACACAAAGGTCAACATACCAAAATGTGCAAGAAATGCAAAGTTGACATTATTCATGCTCTTAAGAAGCCAATAGTGCTCCTAACAAATGGGTCTACTAACACTTGAAGTAGTGTTGCCCCCTATATTTAACAAAAAAAGGAAACATTTTACATGGCTCTCAGGACTCAGTCTGTCTACGACCTCCAGTCTCACCCTGCCTAGGCCTCTTCCTACTTCCCTCCTTTCTTTGCTCTCCTGGGACAGCAACTGAGCTTTCAGCTTTAAAGTTTCACCATGCTTCATCTTGAACATGAGGCCTTTTTTTTTTTGCCTACACCATGCTGATAAAATGTTCTCTAACACTACAGGGCACAATTCTCGAGGCCCACTACCTTCCCTGAACCACTAAGTCTCATTTTCTAGAAACAAGATCCAGACATCAGTCACTTAGAACACAAACAAAACATGTCAATGAAAACACCATTTCCATAAGTCATTCTGATACATGGCAAAGTATATGAAGCAGGGCTTTAACTTCCTCAAACAATCTCCAGTTTTACTTTGCCTCACGATGCTCCTACTGAAGACAACTTTTCAGCTTAAAATCTAGCTAAATACCTCAGTTTACAACTTCAAGCACCTTTCCTCAGATTCTAGTACAGTATTAATTTTATATTTATTTGTAGAGCCTGCAGTTTCTTTCCTGACAACACCTACTGGACAATACAATTGTTTGGGCAGTGGTCACAATGGATTTTGTTACAATGACTAACCCTGGTTCTATTCACAGCAAAAAGAAAAAACAAAACCATAATTCATAGCATGCATAGCTTTAATGAGTTCATCAACCTAGAGCTTCAAAACACTGCTATAAATATAGTGACAGCTTTGCTTCTAACTTACAATAATAGTTTTACTAGATCTGATTAAACTGGCAGAATTGTATTTCCCATGATAATATCATATAGTGCTTTAGCAGTTTTAAATTCTGGACCCAAGGTGTACACACTTGTGTGCATATATTTGAGTAGTCTCTAGTCTTATTTTTTTCTCTCAGTACAAATGAATTCAGTGCACTAATTGTAGATCCGCTGTAACACATTCTGTTAATGCAGTTGTTCAGGAAAAGTGTGATTACATTTCTGTTTGGGTGTATTTTGTAAGAAATCTGCCATGTTGAAAATTTCCTCAGCTGTTGGTTCACAGAGGGTGTCAGACCTGTGGGCTGTCACATGGTCAAATAAGGAAAACAACACAACAGGCATGTTAATTAGTATTGCATAAGCACAGCCATAATGAAGTCTAATTGCTTGGCAGTGGCAGCTACTATCAGACACAAAACACATACCAGTCTACATATGCTTGGAAAAAAAATGAGTAAAATGAAGGGTTTCTGACCCCTAAAAAACTTGTATGCTTTCAACAATGTTGGTATAACATACAAAAGTGCTTTAAAGAGACGTGGTTATCAGTTAAAGTCTTCCTCCTCCACTGACACTTTTATTCCTGTCCGTTATCACGCTCCTTTCCACCCACAGTTTTACTAACAACTGTTCCTCTGATTCTTGCCATCTAAAAGAGCTCCTTCAATTTCTGAAAACAATTTCATGCTCGGTCAGTTTTGCAGTGTATATTTGATCTTAGTATAAAGAGAGAAAGAGCAAAATTCGTCACTACACACATAACACACCCTGTTCTTCGGTAAACCCAAGAACTAAATGCAAAACCAGAGTTTTTCATGAACCTAAATTACTATGCACGTAGCTACATACTCTTAGTCAAACCGTGAGTGATTCAATGAGGAAATGAGGATCTAATAGCTAAATGCCAACTTTCTACATAATATTTTCACTGGTGCTAAAAGAAAAAAATAATAAAGAATGGATGTGCTTATTTTACAAGTTTCATTCATGCTAATAATTTAATTCAAACTTTTCCAGGAACAATGATCATCAGTTATGTTAAATTATACTCTAGGGAAAGGTCTTCTCAACATGATGATTACAATCTAAAACAGAAAAAAAAGACATCAAGGCATTTCAGTGATCTAATTTGCAGTCACCTTTCAGATTGGCATGCTATGAGATTTTCAGGATGGTGGAATCTACAAGAAACTCTTCTCAGGTATCGAAAATCTTCTCAAAATATTTTTCCTAAAGATTATTGTCACAGAATGAAAAATTTGGATCTGGCAGCCTAAAAGATGCAAAGGAAATAGCATGTGATTCACTATTTGAGGAAGGAAAATAAAAAAGTAAATGTTGAAATCTATAGGGATGATGTGTTTCAACAGTTATTACAGGTTTATACTTTCATTTCAATCAAAAGGAAATGAATCTTAAAATCATTTTAAATTTAAAATATAGGGGGTGAAAAGTTTGAAGAACTAATTCCTATAGCTCAGTTCAGAAATCAATAAAATATAAGCAATTTTAAAATAATAATTCTAACTTAATAATTTTAACAGTATGTTTCAATTCCACAGTATAAGATTTTTCGTATGGGCTCAAGTATCTAATGATATCATGTAGATATATGTATCCAAGTGTGTGTGTGTGTGTGTGTGTGTGTGTGTGCACAAGAGCGGTTGTGTATTAGTGTGAGTGTAGAATCTTCACAAATTCTCATGGGTTTATTTGGAGAGTACAGGATTTAGTGACAGATCAATTCCATAAAACAATGCCTTATGAACTGCAGATATACAGCTTTTGCACTTTGTCTAATAAGCAGATGGATTTGTCCAAAAGAATCTTCCTTTCAAGGAGAGCCTAAGTGAATAACAAACTGCTTTTAATCTGTTTAGAATTCCAAGTTGTCTTTTACTTGTACCAGAGAATTAGAGTGAAACAATTTGTCTTTACATTTTAGCAGCATATTACTCAACATCTGGCCAAGTCTAAACTTCTGAAATACAGTCTATACAAAACCCTGGTGAGAAGGCAACTCCTAAATGAATAAATAATTAAAACCCCAAATGCTTCACATAGTTTTCACTGCAGAACAGACTAAGTATTTATTCCGCACATTTCCTGAAGGATAAGCAAAAGGCACATAAACAAATTAGAAAATGGGGAGGCATTTGTAAAAAGAAAAAAACCCTCACAATTAAAGAAATGTTAAGAGTAGTCTACAATGTTGATGCAATTAAGAGGATAATTTTATGGTATTTGTAAAGTCATTCAGCTAAAATGATGCTCTGTAATTTTATTTCTAGACTCCAGTAAATGAATAGTTTTAATTCACTTTACTGTTCAATATGGCAAATGTTCAAGATATATGTTTCACTTAAGGAAAAAATGCAGAAAATCTCTACAACAAAATGGCACCTTTGGAAAATACAAAGCTGTACACATGTGCACAGATAATTCACAGGTGGTGTTAAAGTTTGTATACAAAAAGCATGAGCACTGGTTACTTCTGAGAAAGTCATGGGTTTTAGGATTTAGGATATAATGGAGAATTTATTTTCTCTCTTCATAGTATTCATGGCTTAGTACTGTAGAGAGAATTGTCTTTGAAAAATAAAGGAAACTTAATTTTTAAAATATACTTCAATGTTACTTAAACTTAGACAACCTTATTTTTTTGGTATTTTGTCTACTCTTCATTGAACATTATGCAATTTGGGAAAATGTATCTAAAATACATCGACAAATTTCAAACAAGACTTTGAAAAATAGCACAGCAATGTGTGTACAGTGTGGAGGGAATAGGATCTGTGAAGGCCACAGTGCTTTAAAATAGCTAGGAAAAGACTCAGGGTAAAAGTATAGATCTTGGGTTTTTATAACTAGAAAAATTAAAGGTTAATTTTTTTTATGAATTGCTTGTTCAAGCTTCTATGTGAAGGGCAAGCGCACGGCAGCAGAGTACCACTGTTCAGGAGCCTGCGCTGGTGCCTGTGCGCTCGTTGTAAGGCCATCCGGAGAGAAATGGGTGTGAGGGTCAGAAGGGAAACAGGACAAAGGCCAGACAGTGGCTATGATTCTGACAGCAGGATAAGTGGCTGCGTTTCTTGCATTTGTTTGCTTTCTTTTCTTCTCTCTTCTTATTCCTTTGTTTCTTATTTCATTCTCTAAGTATTTTAAACTTCAGTGGACACATATACAGTGCAGAGCACAGACCCTAAGTATTCAGGTCAGTAAAACCCTACAAAATGAAAATGTTCTTGTAACTTACACCCATATGAAGATTTATAATATCACCAGCCTCCCAGAAGTCTCTTTGGTGAACGCTCCAACCTCCTTCACTCTCCCGCACATATGCCTCAAAATGTAATTACTATTTTTTCCTATCACCAAAGATTTACTTTTACAATTGTGGAACTGCGGAAAGTAGATCGTATTGTTCTGCATTTCCGTCCAGTTTATTTGGCTAACTTGTGAGATTCACCCGTGTGATATGTGTGGGAACACTTGGCTCAAACGGGTTAAACTAGAGCCCTCTTAGCTAAGAAAAACCTGCACATATTCATTACCCCAAAGTACAAAGCATGAGTGTGAGTGGGGGAAGGTTAATTGGCATGAAAACATTTGATTTGCATTGATCGTGTAAGTTACCTCATAGAATCTCATTCATTTCCCCCTCACAATATGTAGAGTATTTGAAGATGTTATTATTGTTATTTTTATTATCTTACAGATGTACATGAAAGGATTAAAGAGCTTAAAATACTGACTTAGACAGCAACTAAAGGGGTAAATTGTCATTCATATTTAGTTTCAACCTTCCAAATCTATGATCATAATGCAAAGCCACACTAAATGATTACTTGATTAAAGAATGTGAACAATTTATAAGAACATAATTTTAAATCCGTTTCTCAGTATTCAAGACTACCATTATTTCTTAGAAAATGAGAATGCTTATACTGATGTAGGGTAACGTTCCTATTATTTCCATTATGAGCCAGAACATGAGAGTCCACATTAATCTCTTAAATCACGGAGCGGTACCATTATTATCTCTACCATCTGTATTAATAAGTCTACCCTGAGTAGCTACCATCAGTAATACCCGTATGTGGTATGTATGGGGAGGTCTCATCGTTAACTCTGTTTTGCAGACTAGGAAACTAATGCTGAAATAAAGAGAATTTGTCCAAGTTCACATAATATGCTGGAATGTCCAGTTATTATCCTTCTCTTACAAAGAGCCAGAGAGTAACTATTATCAGTATTTATAAAGTGCTTGACAATATATCACAAGACAAATGTCAACTAAAACTTAGATTGTGGATGAAACTTGAAATTTCTAAAAATTTAATTCTGTGCCAGAAAGAAACCACAGCATTTCTGAACCAAGCAGCATTTAGGTTAGCTGGATTTCATTTGAACTGCTTCTTCTATAGTGGTTTACTTAAACTCAGCAATATAAATGCAGAGCTTGATTCAGAGTCAAATGAGAAATGAAGATGGGTTTTCTCAGCACAAAAGGTTACCCTTAACCTTTTGTCTAAAACTAGTTCATATACAGGACAATCCTTGGTGTGAAAACTGGGCCAAAGGCAAGTCTTCACTGATCGAGGAGTTACTAAGGGAAACCAGTCAGGTAGGTTTACAAGCCCCAAATCAGCACAGCAAAATTAAAATGCAAACAAATTAATGTCATCTCCAAAAAAAACCTCCATCATTTTAAAGAGCAGTGCTAATGTTTTAATTTGAGAGATGAAAATGTGTCTTTAGATCATATTTTTTTAAGTGCCCCATAATAAAAGCACTGTCATCTTTGTAAATTGCACGCTCTGGTTGTCCTTCCATTAGAATCCAGCTTATTTTTAAAACAAACATTCTAAAAATATCTTCGATATTACATTCAGAAATCCATCTGCTTCAATGTCAATTCTTTCACGTGCAGGTGGCCTGTAATGTGTGACAGCAATTAATGAAGTTTTGAATCTCTTTTGCTTTTTCACGCTCTGCTGGATGGTGAAAAGGGGTTATCATCTTTCATTCTCCAGCTTACCAGTACATACAATTAGATATTTCCATGCATTTTCACTTCCCTTTCAGATACATATATTATACATGGTTTCTGGTTGTTCTAGACACAGCCCCCAAAATTCACCAATGATTTGCTGCATGGATAAATACATTAACATGTCAGTTAACATCAAATGAAAAGAAAATATTTGAATCTGCCATACTTATAATTTGAACTCTCAAGTGTAAAGCAGCAAATAAATTTTAAAATAAGCAGAAAGCTTTCCACTATATCAATTATTTATTGAAAACTCCCAAGATTAGATATTTATGTTTTGGGTTCACATATAATATGTAGTCTCATTTAATGATAATTCACCAAAGATGTATAAATTAATTTAAACCCACTAATTTTTCTTATTTATGTTTTGAGGCTACTAATGGCTAATATGAAATTATACTTACAATAAAAAATAAGGGTTTAATTTATTACCTTGTCTGTGCAGATATACCTACATAGTGTAATACTAAGTGCACTAGGAATTCATTTATTTGAAAGTAAACACATTGTATAACGTATGAATGTTTATAGGTGTGTATCATATTTATTTTTCTTAACACTTCACTCCAAATGTGTACTTCTGCTTTGTAGAGACAAATATGTTCTTAACATGAAGACATAATTTCAACAAGGAAGCGTGGGAAACTAGAAGACTAGAGTAGAAATTCTAAAGAAATTAGTCCAATGATGATACACTTTTAGTGACCCAGTGCCCAAACTGCAACCTAAAACCCCTCTATTATAAAGTTCCAACGCTGGGATTAACTGGAGCACTTGGCTACTGGGGCAACGATGGAGCTACAGGGCTCCATGCTCAGAGCGAGAGCCCTGCACGCCCACTGTGGCCCAAGGACCGCAGATTCACCAGCACCAAATTAGCCCTTGGAGTAAATCTTGTCATTTGGCCACTGTCTAACATTTTAATACTAGTTGTTGTCTGGCTACCAAATTACAATCTATACATCCCTATAAGTTAAAAATTAATATTTTCACTTATTGATTCATTCATTAAAAAAATAAATGTAACTATAAAAAAAGAAAAATAAAATGCTGAAATTTCACTTTGTGTGGCCAAATTTATTTTGTAAAAGAGGCTTTGTGTGATTCTTAATTTTCCCATACTCTAGTATCGGGTTATGAACAAACCACTGTGGAAAAAATTCATTCATTTTTTGGACCATTCCTTTTGGATACAACATGGTACATTAATTAATAGTTCACTAGGTAGAGATGCCTATCTTCTAACAAGTAAATCAAGTAAAATCATTTGTTTCTCAGCTGCCTACTAGGTTTTATGGGGTTGACCTGACCAATAAAAAAAATGATTTCTCATATAGATGGAAAAAGAGAATTCATAAATTTATCAATTACAATTTAAATTAACTATAACTTTTTATATAGCCATTTTTTATGGAATGGAACCAATAATAAATACAGATGCAGCAATGAAGACTTTAATATGACTGAGTCTTATAAAAGTCTAGTAGGGCTGGGGATATAGCTCAGTGGAATAAGCGCTTGCCTAGCAAGCGCAGGGTCCTGAGTTCGAGCTCCTGTACCGCAAAAAAAAAAAAAAAAGTCTAGTAAGTCTTATAAATGAAGGGCCTTTCCAAACATTTCAGTGGTGAAGGAAAACGTGTAAAACTGATACATCTATGTATGAGAAGCAAATAGAACAGAGACTAAATTAAAATGGGACACATGAGAAGGAAAGACATGTTTTGTATTAGAGTATAGTCCTTGATGCTAAAGATTTAAAATATTAGCTAAAAATTATGCAAGAATTAGTAGACTTACTTAAACAGAGGTGGGGTATAACCTTTATCAAGAAATAGTTAAGAGAATAAGTTTTATACTGAAGCAAATATCTAAAATTATTTAAACAATAATTTTAAGACATTCTTTCCATTTTCCACAACACTTTAATGTCTAGAAGTGTGTGTGTTCATGCACGTGCACGAGTAGGCACGCCATCAGTATGTGTCAGAAAAATCGAAACAATCCCAATTGCATAATTTGACATAAAAATTAAAAATGCACACTCTAGCATATGGCAAATACCTTATAGGAAAAGGTAGATGTCAAGATATTTTAAATATTCCTTTTTATCAACATAAAATAATAAATGGAAATTATACAATTTTATGTTCCTTTACTAAAACAAAGTTTAATAAAAATACTCCATATATTAATATGTGCATTCATAATGTCTTACTGATAATTTTAGTCATTTTGCTAAAGGAACAAAACCAAAATACCAAAACAAAAAACAACAAAATCCTACAAAAACTGAGCCAGCTCTGGACCAGTCCATTAAGGTTTTAAATATTTGCATTTAAAAAGATGCATATGCATGATTTCTGAAATAATTATTATGAACACACCCCACAAGTTAAGCCGAATATTCTACTATGCATATTCAACATGGTGTCTTTTTCAAATGCTAATTTGTTAATTACAAACTTTTTCTCAAGCTTAACTAAACTCCTAGGCTTCCTTGGGAGCCATTTGCATAATTTGTGTCCTGTGTGAGCACTGAAATCATTTCAAATTTCAAACTCAAACGTATAGTTTATTACTGCTAAATTCAGAAAACCAACATTAATTGCATGCAGAAATGATATTTCAAAAATAGGTGTTTCTGAAATTTTTATTATTTGAAAAATAAATGGCAAACTCAGTTTTTATTCCATATGGGTATGAGGTTTCCAGTTTTCATAGAACAACATTTAATTACCTTTAACACATCTCACAACAACAAATAATCAAGAGCATCACTAATAAAATATTGGAGTCTTGCATCTACAGAACATGATTAGCATCTCTGACCCTTTTGTCTGCTTTCCCATAAAATAATAGCGCTGCTAGGAAGGTGATGATTATTTAGTAAGTAGTTAGCTCCTGTCAGCTGTTAGCACTATTACACTTGGGACAGTTGGTAGTTTCAAAACAGCTAATTTTCATATGGAGTTGGAGTTGAAGTCATGTTTGCCTTTATAAGTCATAGTGGCTATTGTATTTGTAGATATTGCTAGCTTCTCCAAACTGGAGGTAGAAAGAAATATTAAATACAAAATTAATCAGCTTTTACATTTTAATTTCTCATATAACCTTTATTAGCTAGCTATTCAAACCAGTCCACTAAAATCCAATTTGATTATTTTGCTTGCCTATAAAATAGAAATAATACAAGTATCTACATTATAGGTTTATTCTGAGGATAAAATTGGAATATGTGTGAAAAGTTCATTGCTCTATACCTGGATTCTAGTAAACATGTAACACATCATTCATGTGTCAGTGTCTGCTGTATGAACCTTACTTGTAAAAGTACTCTATGTGATTTTGTGTTATATTCACTGATTTGTAGCCCAGTAAATCTTTTTTCTCAGACCAGGATAAACACACACACACACACACACACACACACACACACACACACAGAGAGAAAATAAATTAAAGTAACAGGAAGTATATCACTGACACAGAGTGTAGGATATTCCTGTTATCGGTAACAGCAGAAGTCAACAGAATCTACTGGAGTTGATAATGACAAGTCCCATTAGTCCCTTACAACAGCCTTTACAATAAGCACTCATGGCCTTTCACTTATGGACTAATATTAACTCTAAGAATGTTAATGATGAGAACTAAAATTGACATTCTAGGTTTAGAGGGGAAGGAGCTAAGTTGATTTCATCTCTTCTCATTTTCTACAGTGGTTTGGAAATGAGTGAACATTGCATTCATTTGAATGATCTAATTATTAAAACATTTTGCAAGTAGAGAGACAGAACTACAACCGAGAAAAAAGATGGAATGAAGGAAAAGAAAAGGAAAGGAAGGAATGAAGGAAGGAAGGAAGGAAGAAAGAAGAGAAAGAAGAAAGAAAGAAAGAAAGAAAGAAAGAAAGAAAGAAAGAAAGAAAGAAAGAAAGAAAGAAAGAATCTTCTTAAAATGACCATAGGCATGTGAATGTGTCCTAACTAAGGTTGATGTCCCAGCATTGCCACAGGTGGATAGATGACAACTTAAGGGGACATAAATAGATTAAATAGATTTGGGACCAGGAAGACAAAAGCCAATTCTTTGTAATGTATGAAAACAGAACCAGGGCATGAGCAGATACATGTTTCTCTTAGTTCATTGAAAAAGGGAATTTTGTGCTAATATTGAATAGAGAAGATATCTTACCTATATCTTCTACTCTGAATTACTACTAGAAAAACAACAATACACAGTGTATTAAGTACTAAGGCTGTCCTAACAGCCTGTTTTGACACTTGATTCCATTGTTATGTTTATTCATTTTTAAAAAAGGAAGAAACAGCTGGGATGGGGTAAAGGAGAAAAGAAAGTGGGGAAATATATATATATATATATATATATATATATATGTATGTATATACACACACACACACACACAAGATAGCTGGGATAATTGTAATACTGATTTTATTGGTTTGTTGAAAGGAACAGTTAATGCTTAATTGTTTTTTATTGATCTTGCATGCCTCTGGTGATCTGAGCAGCTACTTTGAAGATAACAGTATGTAATACAGAAACTATTAATTTCCTATCACCTTGTTTTAAATTTTGTATCTTTTTATTGTTTCTTGTTGTTTTGCTTTTGACTTTTTTTTTGTTGTTTTCTCTTCTCTTTAAAATAAAATTTTAAAAATTTCATGAGGATAGCAATTAGAAAAAGCATAGAAAAGTCTTTTGAAGGGTAATAATGAAACACTGTTGAGAAATGCTATTACAGATATCAGAGAGATGTTTTGCAACCTATTAACATTAACCTGGAAAAACACATTAAGAAAAGTGGAATAAAACTAAAATATTACAAAATGGGAGCACAAACCAATTTTATATAACAGGATTAAGAATTTTGGAGACATTGCATAGATTTTGAAATAAATTCAATTTACTTAATTCACAAACGTTGTGAAATTTCATAGACAATTTCCTGAACACCAAATACAAGGGAAAAACAATTTGACTTCATCAAATAGGAACTGATTTTATCAATTAGGAACTGCAAACTTCATTTGTTTGAACAGGTTAATGGAGAAAAGAGTGAACGTTTTAAGGAACAAATGTGTCCCTTCCAGTATCACTTTTTTTAGGGTTTTATCTATAATTTAATGAATACAAAATAATTTTAAGAAATATTTTATATCATGATGTACCCCATCCAACTGTCCTGGAAAATTCTTAATACCAGGGCCTTTGACAATTTATATTATAAAACAAAGTCTATTGCTTTGGCACATGTTTTAAGAATCACAATTGCAAAAAAAAAAATAAAGATTGCACACAAGGAGCTAGAAAGAAAAGACTCACAATTTCAATACAGTGATTATGAGAGATTAATAAAGGAGGAATTGTTAAGGAGAGAGATACATGGGTAAAATAAAAACAAAAATTGAAGGATATCTACATTTAGATAACAGTTTGTTTCTCTCCATAACTTTTTTTTTCATACTTTTTACATTACAAAGATAACTTGAAAGGACAAGCAACCTTCCTGGGGATGCAAATAGAATAAAAATATCTTTAGCATCAAAGATGGTTGGACAGACTTGTGATCAGTATATTTTGGCAGATCCTCTTGCCTGCACTTACATTTCTGAAATCTTTCTCAATATTCTCAAATTTCTCAGGAGATGCTAGGAAAGTCAAGCCTAAAGAGTTTGGAACTAAATAATTTTGAGTAATAAAAAGTTCAGTTTCAACTTCACAAATATGAAATTTGCCTTATCACACACAGTAACTTCTCAAAACTATGTACAATGTTGATCTCCAAAAAACAAATTTTTCAGATATGTGTGTGTGTATGTATGTGTATATATGTATATACACACACACACACACACACACACACACACACACACACATATACTTATAGCAATGTATATATTATCTACTTTGGATGAGTTGTGACACATTATCACATTTCAAAATAAGATATTATATGTAAAATATTCATTACATGATTGTTAGCTTACTACTTAAAGCATAAATTTAAAAGATGTACCAATTCACTTATCTGAAAATTATCTAAGTCTGAAAGAAATTAGTTTTAAATACATATATGGGGTATGAACACTACCCTTCACTTTACAAAATTCTTAGTGATAAATTCTGACAGATAAGGATAGAAAGCCAACACGTACTTTTAAACCAACTTTCCTTCTAACTTTAAGAGGAAAGGAAGGTCCTATCAACATTTAAGGATTTTAACCTTACTTTTAAAAAGAATGTATCAATTGCTAGTGTTTACAGGTCATGTAAAATATAACTTGAAATTCATGTACCTGGCTTATTTGATTAAAACAGAAGATGACACTTGAAGAGAATCCACCTGAAGTATTGATTTTTAAGCTGGTCATGGAGATGTGCTTGCTCATACCTATTTTCCCAAAGCCATTCAGAAACAACGGCACATCTTCAGGTTCATTCTCTTCAAGTATGTCAGCCTCTAATCAAAGATGATCTTTGGCGTTGTAAGATGGAGAGCTTTAAAAATATCATTAATAAAATGAATATCCAGAAACTCGGAATGCTCCTTAGCCAGCCAACCATGCTGCAGCATATTTTAAAGTGGTTTTGAAGTGATAGGTACAGTTGTTACTCAACTCTATAGGTGATAGCCTTAGCTAGATTGAAATGCCAATCCCACAAGTTTTATGTTCCTGAACAAATGTAAAATATTCTAACAATATATACATGTGTAATTTTAATAAATGGCTAGCAGTTCTTATCTCTCTCACAATATAGTCAATTAGAAAGAGTCAAACTAGAAAAATCATGGCAATTTATTTAGCTTTAATACTTCTTAGACAATAAAAAATAGAAAAGACCATATGTTTTCTAATTTTCTGACAATACTTTGTATGCAAATTTGGACATGAAATACATGTATTTTTTATGCACTTGTGTGATAAATGTTTCTTGGAGGAAAATGTGTTTAGTTTTGGTGAAAATGGTATTTTTCTATTTATTCTGTTTAAATGCTTACATAGCAACTAAAGGCAATGTTAGTTAATATAATTAAGAACATATCAGTTGTAACTCATTTTATTAATATGTTCATTAGTAAACACATACTAGAGCTTTAAATTATGGAAATTAAAAAATTATTTATATTAGGTTCATATGAAAATGAAGAAACATTAAAATCCTTTCTGGGATATAATTTTCATGTAGTATAAGTCATTAATTAAAAATGTTTTGGTAACTATTACAATATCTACATAATCATGTATGTCTGCCACACTCTTGATAGAATTTTGATACAGAACATGTTCCCTCCAGCCTTCACAGTTAAACTCCGCCCCCAATCCCAACCTCTAGAAACCATTAATCAACTTTCGATCAATCCAGTTATATTTCTCCACAAAGTTTATAAAAGCCAAACTATAAGGGGGCTGGGGATATAGCTCAGTGGCATAAGCGCTTTCCTGGCAAGCATGAGGTCCCGAGTTCAACCCCCAGTACCGCAAAAGAAAAAAAACTCAAACTATAAAGCACATAGTTGTTCTATGTTGCTTCTTTTCATTCATTAGCAGAATGTTTTTAAGAATGATCCATGTCATTGTGCTCTGTCAGTGATTCATGCTTTTTATTGCCATGTCGCATTCCAGTGTATAAATATGCTACAGTTCATGTATTTATTCAACCATTTATGTATATTTATCTCGTTTTATATTGATGACTAATGCTGCTATTATAACATTCACATTTTTTCATGTAAATCCATAGTGACATTTTCAATGGATAAATAACTAAAAGTAGAAATGCTGAAAAATCATTGTGTTTAACTTTATGAGTAATTATCCATTTCAAACTGACTTTCCTGTCTTCCTTCACACTAACAATACTAGAGTTCCAGTTCCTCCAAAATCCTCACAGGCACTTGATTTATCAACCTTATTACTTCTAGTTACTCTAGTTAGTGGTGGAACAGTTCAGTGTGGGCTAATTTACACTTCGCTTACAAGAAATAACAAAAAACATATTTTATGTGTGTATTTACTACTAGTTTGTATTCTGTGAAGTGCTATTTTAATATTACTAATTTTATCTTTTTAAAAAATTGTGTTGCAGCTCTTATTGAGATGCAGGTATTCTTTGAGTGTCCTTAGCACATTCTGGGTAAGATATTTATTAGACATACAGTTTTAGAATAATCTTTTGAAGATCAAAAGGTTTTCACAGATTAAGCCCAATTTATCCTTTTAATTGTAGTGGTTTTAAATGTTTATTTCTTTACTTGCTATCCCGTTTGTCTTTATGGGCACAGCTTGATAATAACATTTGAAATTTGTTTTTCCCCTTTTTTATTCTTTTTCAAAATTGCCTGTGTGAAGAATCTTTAGCTGACCTTCTCTGGTGTTCACTCAGTGATTTAAAGAAGTCATTTCACTGTTCCATAGCTTACATAGTTTCCCGGGACACTTTATTACTTTCTCTTTGACCCTTTTATAAGCATTGTGTGTGCACATATTTCTGTATTACTTTAAGAGTTTCTCTTTGTCCTTGGTTTCCAACACTTAGATTCTGAAGTAAGCACTTTCATTAATGCTTACATTAACTGATTAGATTATTAACTTCATTAATTTTGCTTCCTAATGTTAAATTTAGAAGAACTGTCATTCTTCAACACTTAAGGAACATATAGTTATTATATTTTCTTTCTCAAATATGATTTATTATGTTTTTTATTAAGCACATAATAATTTTCATTTGTGCAGTTCTATATATTTAAGAGGAAAAACACATTAAGCATCATATCACATAGAAAATAACTTCTATTGCCATTTTGTTAATTAAGCAGTTGTACCAAATAGCAATAAGGACTTAGGCCCAGAAGTGCTTAACATCTGAAAGGATACATAAGTAAGGTAAAAGCAATACTGAGGTGGTTTAAAAACTAAAATAAAGTCTCAGGAATATAAACCATAAAGAGAAGAAAAATGACAAACTACCCTAGAGAAAATTTTATTATTATAATTTCATGAAAACCCATTATACTTAGGTGATGCTTCATAAAAGTGCCAGGTTTCTTATACTGTTCAGTAGATAAAGTCCCAGCATCATGAATATTCCTCAGGTTCAGTTGAATCAGAGCCATTCAAGATTTTTGTACTGAAGCAAAACTCAATGTCTGTATTTTTCTGACAAAGTTATTTAAAGATACCTTCTAACTTGCAAAGACACACTGATCTAAAAATTAGCCAACGACAAAATTTAGTATCATAAATAGCTACAAAAGCTTTCTGTGGAGATAATCACAATAATGGAAGTGTGATAAACTAGGATAGTTACAGTCACAACACAGGCTTACTGCTTTCATGATAACTTGAACACTCTAAGTTTTATTTCATTAGTAACAGTTTCATATTTTAAATATAGAAAGCTTTGATTCCTCTCTGAAGAGATGTTTAACTCATCAATTTAAAACATCAAATTTTCTAATTTTCCATCATAGGGTTTAAGAAAGCCAAACAAAGAGGTTGAAAAGTAAAGAAAAATAATGTTTCCCCTTACACAGCGCAAAACTGTAGCCGCCCACGTGGTGTTTGCAGTGCTCCTAACCTAAGCGAAATGTTTAAAATTCAGTGCTTCCTTGCATGCTCTGCAGGAAAGTTTACTCATACAGCAAGCAAGGAAGTTCCTGGCCACTCGCCATTCATAGAAGCCTGCTGAAGACCACACTGAAACACTCCATGGAGGAATGTGTTCAGAAGATGAAGGAGTGGCTGGTTAGGAAAAAATAATCATAAGGGGGAAAGAGTTTGAAAAAGGTAACGGGGCCCCTAGTTCCGCTGTGAGGCAGCTCTCTTTCAACGTGTAACTTGAAGATACCCAAACCCAAGAAAGACCACATTAGATCTGAGTGGTACTTGTAACTTTCAATTGTGATTTTCTTGGGTTTTTTGTATTTATTATCTTTTGCACAGGAATCATTATAAATGCAACTAAGAAATATGGTTGAGATAGTATTGTGAATGGTAAGAATGATAACACGCCGAAGATGATCTAATCACGGTTCCTGCTTACTTCCTTACTCCGTGCTAATAGTTTTTTCATCCTTCAGCTGTTACTTCCAAATACTCTCTAGGTGAATGTCTCATGGCAGATGCACTTCTGTGAAGGGAGTTGGCACCATGTTTTAAAATACTGCATATAATGAATACAGTAATATGAATAAAATTATTCACCAAGACACATTAGATAGCTTCTACTATACTTTTACCACTACATTTCTTCTGGTTTATAGTATCGACTTTTTAAAGGAACAGTTAGAGACATGTTGACAATATTCTGTACAGTATAGTTGTCACAAGGCAAGGTTCTCAAAGTAGAGGAAATAATTTTACTTGATGTTGTCATTCCAATATCTAGGAAATAGCAGGTACTCAGTAATTATTTGTTGTGTTGATGGATATGTTAAGTCGAACCAATAATTACTATAATGGAATGTTTACGCAGAAGCTGTAAATTCTGGAAGAAGAAAATCATGTGAAACGCTTCCCTATATTGGTATCAATAAAGTAATATTTCTTACATTAAAATAGACACAGGAGTTGGTCATTTAAGAAATCATTATGACTTTAAATAATAATATAAAAATTATTTTAAGGAGGAAAAAGATCTCTAGACTTTCATTTAATATTCTGCATGTCATTTCAATCATAAGTAACTATTTGTTAAGTATGTTTCCTAGCAGATGTCTGCTGTGCATGACGCACACATTCAGGTGTGGACGCGAATGTCTTCCTTACTACATGTACACAAGGCATCCTAATTATTTTAGACACTCTTTGACCTCCATTCCCTTCTGGCTCCTCCGTTTATAGTTTCACTTCTCATTTACAAAATATCTGTGTCCTTGTTTTGCACTATGTATATTTTATTTTGCTCTTTAAGTTATTTGTACATTAGATTTTCAACAAGATACCTTCTTCATTCACTTACATTTGAAGATTGTTGGTGATTATTTTAAGCAGGATAAAATGTATTTTTATTAATAAGGCAAAAATTTCTGAAAAGATAATTCCTTAAAAAGTGTTCTCATCTTTTAAGAAATTTTCTCCCTATTTGTAAAAATATATTTTGTCCTTTTGGTTAAAAAAATCACCAAAAAAACCCCAAAAAATCAGCAGGAATCTTCAAATATTAATGAATACATAAGATATCTTGTTTGCATTGTGATATTTAAAACCATTTAAGTCAACATTGACACATTTTATTAATATTTTTGAAGCTGTATTTCAAATGATTATACAATTTTAAGAGATGAACCATAATCAGATTTTTCTGAAGCTAAGTACAAAGAAAAATCTGGACTCAGTGTGGTTATTGACTAGGATGACTGACATCCCAAATGTCCCCCAAAAGTCTTCTGCTTGCAGAGCTGAGGCTTCTGGAAAATGACTGGGTTCTTAGAGCATTGCATAAGTCACTGGGGTGACAATCTATTCATGAGTTTAAAGAAGGATGTGCTTTGAGGAAATGGGGCCTGACTACAAGATGTGGGTCACTGGCAGTGTGACCGGGAAGGGCATATTCTTGTAACTGTCCCTGTCCACTTCCTGATTGCTTTGGGCTGAGAAGCTTTCCTCAACCAGGCCATTCCACTGCGCTACTCCTGACTGGAGCTAGCCCTCTGAAACTGCGAGCTGACAGAAATCTCTTTTCCTTTAATGTGTGGGTATCAGGTATTTTGTCTTAGTAATGGAAAGTGACTAATACTGATGCTCCCAGGATGTGGCATCATTGGAGGCTGGTGGTGATCACAAGATGTGCACTGGGGTGGATATGTTTGAAATTAATAAGATCCAAACCGAGCTAAAAAGTCAATCTCTGATTTACCCACATTTGTACAAAACAAATGTTAAAGGGTTTAAACATAATAGAAATGTTTTAGGTCATAAAAATGAAGAGTAATACTTTCATTAGCCAGAAATAAGGTTGTTGCAAAAAATTCCATGTTTAAGAGATTAGGTGGCACTCATGCAATATTGTTTTCAGTATTTCAATGTGAATGGTAGTTTTGCTATTATAAACTGATATAGATACACATATTTTAAAATATTCAAAATTAGTGATTACATGAACCTAAAAATCACTGAGTAGTTCTTCAGCTAAAGAGAATATATGTTATTGCCCCCCCCCCAAAAAATGAGCTGAGTTTGTATTTTATGGGCTGGCTTAGCACAAATAATTAGCCTATAGACACAGGTATTTCTAAACTGAGTCAGGAATGTTTAACTGAGGAAATGCTACTGATTTAAATATACTAGAATGTTCTTAAAGAAAGGGTCAATCTGTTTGCCGTTTCTAAAGAGTACAAACATATATGTTATTTTAACTAAGTGAAGAACAAACACTAAGGAAAAAATGTAACAAGAAATATGGAATAAATGAAGATAACTTTTCTTCACTTTGATTTGTACTGAGTCAAATTTACATATTCGATATAGCTCATAATAGTCTATTTTGAAATGTTTCACATGCCATTTGCTGTTAAGTTTAAATTGTAATTAGAGGGCATTTAAAAACTAAAAGTAATATAATTTGCCCTGTAGTCTCATTTAGTTTTTTAAACTATGAATTCTAGCTGCCAAATTATAATTAAGGAAGAATCATATCAGACTACAGAAAAGTTCTTCTCTCAAAACATTTTCTGAAAACTATCAAAACTTTTTTCTTGACAAGCCAGAACTAGAACGTTAGCAACTCATCCTTGCTTTGGTATCAGTCTCAGAGGTATATATCATGAGTGATCACCCATGTGTTATCTACATGCAGTCATGTTGGCAGCTTATGCTTTAAAAGGTTTATTCCTTTTGCTGGCAGATGTACTGACCTCTATCTTGGGTAAGCTCTTACCATCCAGGTTTGCATTTAAATCCTTAAATTACAGAACAACCACCTCAATGGAGATTGGGTATTAGAAGCTCCTGGGCCTGCTGTTTACTCATGACTGGCAGGTGCGTTCTACATAAATCCTAGGGGTGGCAAAATGACAAAGAAAGCCCGTGTAACAAAGGACGTATCAAAGCCCAGAGGATTTATGCTTAAATTATTGAAATTCAATCATGAATGCATAGTTTATTTATGCTGATTTACTTCTAGGCTGCTTGTATGTGCTAATTCTACTGGGTTTAGGACTGAAGCAATGACTTCTTTTCTGTATATTTTAATATTTTTTCTACATCAGTTGCCCATGTTGATAAGACTGCTGACTCAAAATGAAAAAAATATACATAAGTCAATGGCCCTCCTATCCTTCTTTTAATTGGCCTACAGAGCTGAATTTTCAGTGTGTATGAGAGAATTATTCATTAGCAAGGAAAAGAAAAGTTTTGAAACCTATTTTGTATATACCAATAAAAGAAAGCAAACCAAACTTGGTTAAAATGAAACATGATACATCTACATAATATATGATGGTCAAAGAAAGCTACCATATAATGGTCAAAGAGAGCTTTCAATGAAATATATTGTACACATATCATGGACAGTGTAGTAGAAAGAAAGTAAATTGATTATTTTTTTGTGGATACTTGCTATAACAAGTGCAAAATCACATTATACCGAAAACATCATTTCACAGACTAAATTCTTACTTCTATTTATACAGATACTTATGTACCAGGGGAACAAAGAGATCCAACTAAGGTTTTGTGGCTTTATAGTCTTGTTACACACTTATGTACATTGTGGGTTGTTGCTCATTTTGCTAAGAGCTGTGCCTAGGAAATGAGAAAGGAAATAATTATGAAAATGTGACTTGAAGGACTAGGGAGAAGAAGGTTTGATCAATGCATTTTAAGTTACACTTAGGTAGGATTAAGAAGTTTTAAGGTACACTGTTGAAGAGTAGGGTGACTATATACACATATTTTATATATATATATATATATATATATATATATATATAGTTTCTAGTCTTGAATGTTATAAGCTCTCTTTCAGGTGACCTACAGAACTCAGTCTACATTTCAAGGAAAGTGCAGCATGCAGTTGGGATTTCATAAGCTCATGGTGTGAAGCCTTTCTGCTAGAACTGACTGTTGAAAAATCAGAGCTTACTAGGTACATTTAAAAAATAGACTTTTTTCCATTCTTATATAAAAAATGCTTTAATTAAAAAACTTGCTTCTACATAAGAATTAAAATATACACAGCTTTCCATGAGCATGCTTCATATTTCATTGGCAATAAAGAAGAGCCACACAAAAGAAGCTAATTAAAATGCCCTAAATGTTTTTCTAGTGGGGGGTATTAACAGTATCTAAGAATTATGTTATAACAGTGAGCTGTAATTATAACATGGCAGAATAGTAACAATATAATTCAGCAAGTGCAAAGCAACCTTATTCAATCCAAATACACTGAATACCCAGCAGGGGAATGGCATTTACAACAATTTGCTTTCTGATTCGAGGCAGGTCATATCATATTTATCTTTTATTTCACTGAGTATGATCGTGATGCAAAATAATGTGCTCTGCTGTGTAGAAAGGGTTAAGTTATGGCTTTTGTGAGCCATTAGTTCGAGATTTATTGGAGGAGTTAGTAAGTCTGTAGTTCAATATGTGGTGATTGAACAAGGACCATAGGTAGAGAGACAGAGAGATGGAGAGAGCGGAGGCAAATGACACCCCTAGGGCTTTACAACATATGGCCCATCAGTCAAGGGTCAAGCCCCTCGCAAATTGCGTGCACTTTACATAGCCATCTGCATCAATAAATTACTACTCTCCCATAGCCCAGCACTAATGCAGGAGCAAGAGGGATCAGTCCCACTTGCAAATAAACTGTTTTATTTATCCTTGCTCACTTCACCTCCACACTGCAACCCATCTTTTCCACACTAGAATCTTCTCCCATGGTCAGGCCAATCCACTAATAAACACACTAATTCTTCCAAATATACATTTGTCTCTTCCAAACAAATGCAGTATGCTCTAGATGGTAAATGAGCTACAGCAGGGGAAGGATACGAGAATGCCCTGAGAAAGTGAGGAGCGATATGAAGCATTTCTATCCGTGAAGTCACCATTCTCTCTGCTGTTTCCCTGTGAGGTCCAACAGCTGGCTTGCTAATGACCACTTTCTGTAATACTGTATCTCTCACGTTTCGACAGGGTCCACTTACAAAGGAAGACTGTCAGTGTTAAAGCAACTATATTTTTGATTAACACTTATAACAAGAACGAGTGAAACCTATGGTCATGGGCGTGTTTAAATAGCATACGAGGGCTGGGGATATAGCTCAGAGGAATAAGCGCCTCCCTAGCAAGCGCAGGGTCCTGAGTTCCATCCCCAGTTCCGACAAAAAAAAAAAAAAAAAAAAAAAAAAAAAAAAAAAAAAAAAAAAAAAAAAAAAAAAAAAAAAAAAAAAAAAAAAAAAAAAAAAAAAAAAAAAAAAAAAAAAAAAAAGAGTGGATAAATAGCATACAAAATAGATCTCTGCTCAGACTTTTTTGGCATAAATTTAACGTTTAGGATCATTACATCATTTCTTGTCCTTTATGGTTCAGTGTACTTCAGTGTTACTGAACAAAACTTTCAAGCTATAAATTTGATAAATGTTTTCATAAAAGATGAAAACATGCACAGTTCTTGATAAGCAACAAAAGGCAAATACTTCTGAAAGCACAAATTTTGGTGTGCATCATACTTTAGCCCTGTGGCTGGTGGTATGTCTTAAAAATGAACCTTGTTTTCAATAACACAGAGCATTAAGAGGGAGCGGGATCTGGAAAAGACAAGAAAGTGAGAACAAAGTAAGGTAATAGAAAGTTTGAAAGCCTACTTTGAGCCAGGATTATGGCTTTGACATAAATCAGTTGAATTCTTGCAATATTCTTCTGATGTGGATCGTTATTATTAATATTATTATTATTATTATTATTATTATTATTATTTTACAGAGGACAAAAGTGAACATTAGCCAAGATTAAGGGATTTCCCCAAGAACACACAGTGAGGAAGGTAGCACAAGGATCTACACAGCTCTGCCTGGTTCGAAGTTTACCACCACTCAAATTTCCTAGAAAAAAAGGAAGTTTGGTGAGAACTATGAGATCAGATAGGGGCTGCAAAGTAGTGCAACCCTGGGGGAGTGAATGTCATTCTCTGATGTTCTGTGCAAATTAGCAGTTACTTTAACTCCAGCCGTAATTGGAGGCCCTCACTGGCACCAGGTTTTTAGGTTATGTCTCAGAAATGAAGAGGAATCGCAATACACGAGGAAAGGGAAAGCTTAACTTGAGACCACGACAGCTCAGATGTGGAGCCGGCCAGGAACAGAGTCAGTGATTATCTATATCAAGAATAGTTTTCCACCTACTTTTTCCTCTGTAGATACCTTTCTACAGAGCTACTAAAGAAGGATCCTGAGCTATGCCCAAGAGTGTGGGAAAAAGACACCAAGACAGATGGGATTAGGAATCAACAGTGTGGGGAAAAAGAGGACATTGAAAGAACTCACTGGGCTTACTGAGATAGTCTTCAGTTTATCTTAAAAATTCATTAGTTTTCCTCATATATTATAAGGTTGTGTCCAATATTTCTCATAGAATATATAGACTAACTTTCTATATTCCAAATATAATAAGAGATAAATACCTATGAAGGAATTTTTCTTATGGGATGGTATGTGTTAAATAACCAAGTTAGATTCCAATAAACCTTATGTGTTTTTTAAATGGTCCAAAGTAATCTGCTGATGCAAAACTTAATTAATCACCTTTTAAATTGTGAGCAAATAGGCACAGACATGATTTAGTTTGAGAAACACAGATGTGTACTTCACATGTGAGATTGAACTGCAGTTCGTGAAACTTATTAAAGTGGACACAAGACCAAATTCTTTTGATTTAGATGGAAAGCATGCAGTGAGATTTGCATCGTAATGGATCCACTGACCCCTGGTCAAGACAGAATTGTCAATAGAAGTGCCTCATGCATGGTATGAATCATATCTAATGGTTCTATTAACATCATATTGAGATTGAAGTCTCAAAAAGCATGACTAAGAATAATGGAGATGGAAGAAGGGTTTACTTATTATTTTCATTTCATTTCTCTAAGTGTGTTTTTCCACTTTCATATCATGTCTCATAGCAAAAAGCAGGCAATGAAACACTTATTAAAATTATATCAAAGTACATAAATTCATAAAGGGCATCCAGTTTTATAACAGATGCTATTCTCTCCACAAAATCAATCCTCTAACGACCTCTACCTTAAGGAACCAAGAAGCCTGGGACTAATGGAAAGAAGAGCAGGTAGAATTGAGAAAACGAAGTGCATTCTGCCATCCTGCCTCTCTCCTGCTGTGCAATCTTAAGGCAAGTGCCTCCCCTTCCCTCCCAGATTCTGCAACAGGAATACGGGGGTGATGCGGGGTCCCTTCTTTCACGTCATGGAGATGTAAGTTTGAATCAGAAAATAGAAATGAATCTTCCGGTGCACATTAGAAGAAATTGGTTTCAAGTTGAAATAATTATATTTAGTAATGTTTTATTCTACTCCATCAGATTAATTGACCAAGTTCAGTAACTGAGCAGGACAATGGGCAATCATCAATCTAGACAATTTTCTAATTTTTCTGGGTATTTCTGAAGGTACCAAAAGAAAGACCTTTTATATAGTTATCTACCTGAAACAATAATCTTCCATGGATGTCATTTCAATTTAAAAGACAGTGAAATAACTACACTCCTCATCTATTTAATAGTTGAATAGAAAGGCAGTTCTCTTATTTGTGCTTGTCAGAAGTATTATAATGACTTAGAAAACTATCAGAAACACACAGTAGTAAAGGGACGAAGAGAAAAATCCTTCTCTTCCTATATGTGTGACTATCTACCACAAAGAGCCATCTGTCTACCTACCTACCTATCTGTCTATCTATCTGTCTGTCTGTCTGTGTGCTTTGGGCGGATTACAAATGTTGATGGACCGTAGTGGTAATAAGCAAATGAAAGCACCGTAGAGACATCTAGAAAGAACAAATAGAAACATTGAAAAGATATAAATCCTTTAAAAAAATCTATAAATGTGAAATTAACATTCCTTTGCAGGCCAGTAGTAGCACCAAGTAAATACAAATCCATCGGCATGAAAATTACAATCATTTTCAAAGTGCACATAAGCAAAAGCAGAGGGAGAAGCAGAACCAAATTTGATGTAAAACAGTAGTCAGACAAAATGAGTGTGGAGGGAAATAAACAATGCGAAAGACTCACTAATAAAACTGAAAAGTGGAATTTTCCGCAGATCTATTTTACATTCAGTTCAGCCCTGGTTCGCAATCTAGAAACAAATGATCTGCTATTTTTATAACCATGTAAATAATTTTGGCTCACGTAACATTTAGAAAGAAAAAATCATAGCTGGTTTTCCATTTGTTACAATTAATGAATTTGAAACTACAGAAACTCTAATTTTAAAAAATGTCAGGATAACAGCTTAAAATTTAGCTCTGCCTCATTGAAGCCACACTATTTTGTACGAGGCTTTTTCTATCACCCTAAATCATAACTTGAAATGTCCCTAGTTTCTGATGATCCTATAGATCATTTTACAACTTGCACCACCAAAGTCCATGTTATATCACCGTGAAGTAGAAAAAGGTTCTTCCCATTTGGTGCTGGTGTTATCTGAGGAAGTCCATTTAAGCACTGAGTCTTGTGTTTCGGGTATAAAATAGGATAATATAGGTTGAAGGCAAAATGAATAATTGAAGTATTCGGAGTGGTACCCAATTCACAGGAAAGACTCAGTAAAGGTTAGTTATCACCATCATCATCATCCTCGTCACATACATCACCATCACGTCGCCATCAGCTTCAACTGCGAGGCCAAGATTTACTACGGCCCTTCCGGCAGAGGGAGGGTCAGAGTTACCTCCTGTACTTCCCACTCTGATTTATGATGCTAAAGGCAATGATTAACATGTGCATGACTTTCCCCGTTGCCTTTAGGGACTTTGTTAAACATATCATTCTGGGAAATTTTTTGTTACATATTCTGAGATTTGAGTATGTGTGTGTGTGTGTGTGTGCGTGTGTGTGTGTGTGCGTGCGTGCGTACCTGCACCAGGGGAGGAGGATGCTTATTCTCTATGTTCAAATTCAGTTGAAGCTGGCTTCTCCAGGAGAGCCCTTGGGATTTCCTCAGCAGTCATATATTACTTACAGGAATGCACAGCCAAGGTCCATCTAAAGACGTTTATGGAGAGAATGCTCTTTCACTGCGAATACACAATTCCCAGTACACCTATCAGCACAAGTACCCATTTGTGAGTACTTTATGCGATAAAAATCTGGTTCCAATTGATCATTTAACTCAAAACTCTTTCCTGCCCTTATAAGTAGCTGGGTATTAAAACATGAAAATGGTGCTATTTTTCAATTTGCAATGGACAGGTTTCAAAACAAAGATAAAAGAGTAGGATCTTTGGACATCTTTTACCATCACAGCCGTTATCTACCACAAACAAAATATGGCTTCACTGGAGAATTTCTGTGTGAGCCTGGATGTCCTGTGGCTACTGTATAAAATGATGGTGTGGTGATACATTTGTGAGATATTACAACAAAAGAAAAAAATATACAAAGTTGGAGTGACAAAATGATTAGGTGGGCACTGTAAGCTACTGTTTTTTCAGAGGATTTGAGAATATGTCAGTTCATTTTTTTAAAATTGATTTTATGGAAAAAAGGTAAAGCAAAATTTCATGACAAGATGATAGAATAACAATAGTTAATACATTGCATATTATCATCTTTAAAGTAGTTAATCAGACCACAATATATGAGCAAAATTTTTCCAGTCAATATTAGCACAAGCTTTCCTTTTCTTCGGCAACTTTTTTTTTCTTTTGGCGGTACTGGGGATCAAACTCAGGACCCTGCGCTTGCTAGGCAGGCGCTTATTCCACTGAGCTATATCCCCAGCCCCAAGCTTTCCTTTTCTATGAACCAAGAGAGATTAATAGTATAACTAACTTGCATTTTTTGTCCCTTTTTCCTTCCTTCCTTTCCCCTTTCCCCAATCCTAATTCCTTTTCCATTTACCTTTTATATTTTAAATTGTAAATATTGACCTTATTTACTCTTTCAATTTCTCACACCAAGGAGACAATACAATGTTTACACATATGAGTCTGATTTATTTCACTTATGAGTATGGTCTCAGATTGCATCCAATTACCTATAAAAGTTTCAAATCTATCCTTCTTCATGGCTGAGTAGTAATCCATTGTATTAAAATACCACATCTTCTTATCCATTCCATGGTTGATGGCCATTTGGGTTGTTTCCAGGATTTAACTATTACAAATTTTACTGAGATGTACATGAGTGTACATACATTGCTGTGGTATGATGTTTTTAGTTTTTATGGGAAGATACCCAGAAAAGGAAAAGCTGGGTTCAACATGATCTGTAATCCTCTTTTTGAGGAATCTCCATACTGATTTCCACAGTGGTTGCACCAGTCTGCACTGTAACCAGCAGTGGAGAAGGGTTGCTTTTGCACACAGCCCCTCAAGCATTTGGTATAAGTTGATTTCATGATGATAGCCGTTCTTTCTGGAGTGAGATGCAATCTCAGTGTTGTTTTAATTTGCATCTCTTGAATAACCCATGATTTGAACATATGTTCATGTATTTATTTGCCAAATGTATTTCTCCATCTGAAAAGTGTGTATTCATCTCAGATGCCCTTTTGTGAATCGAATCTTTGAATGGGGGGGCTGATTTTTTTTTATTTTTTATATGCTATAGATAGAAGTCCTTTGTCTGAGGGACAATTGTCTATAATTTTTTTCCCACTCTGTGGGTTGTCTTTTCACCCTCTTGGTGATTTCTTTTGATGGGTGAAAGCTTTTTTAAGATAAGATCCCAGTTGTTGATTCTTTGAAGTATTTCCTATGTGGTTTGGGTTTTGCTCATGAGCTCTCTGCCTACACCTATGTCTTCAAGATTTCTACCTACTTTCTATTTCCATAGATTTACTATTTCTGTTTTAATATTTAGATTTTTGATCCATTTTGACTTTAGTGCATGGTGATAGTCATGGGTCTAGTTATAGTGAATATGTCAGTTTAAGGATTTTTCAGAGTGCTCTAAACTTTTCTCCCATCTCATTTAAATATGGGATGAAATCTGAAATGTATTATTTTGGAAACAGAGCAGCTAAAGGTTTTTGTCATAAGTTGTATTGTCCTTGTCCTTACAACTCTATTGAACCTACTGAGTAATACATATACACACACACACACACACATGCATGCAAAATGAGCACACGTGGCTGTGTGTGTTAGCATGTCATTGCCAACATACAAATAGTAATACTGTCATTTTAAATTAAAACATACTCTTGTATATAAAAGCACACACTACCCAGAACAATGGACTGGCTACAATAAAAGTTCCTTTTTGTGTCATTTCTTTAGAGAACTGACTGCATAGTGTGGCCATATGTCTCTTTTTTCTGAGCATAAACATCATTTTAGAAAAATCTACAATCTATAGAAAAATTTTACATCTTGTCCCCAGTCAAGGGGCCTTTGGAGGGAATGCAGTCCTTCCTCTGGATCGAATTGTGGCTGCTTTCCTAAGTGGTTTCCTCACCTGACAGCTGCTTCTGTGAGCCCCCTCACTGTTCATCCCTCAAGTACACCCTGGCATTTCGGTACTGGCACCCCTGAGAGCTACATCTCTGTCTCTGTCAGTGGTTTTATTCAAAGTGAAACAATGCATTTTATTGCATATATAGAAAGCAGAGACAGGTAGCCATGGAAATTCCTTTCCCATATGTACTCTTCATCTTGAAAAATGTGCGCAGACATGTGAGAACTCTGTCCGAAGCCATAAGCCCGGGAGCACCTCACCCATCACTCCTATACCAGCAGCCACTTAATGCCATGCTCATGAAGCCAAGCTACCAGGAAGAGGCTTAAAGAAGTTCAGACAGATGGTTTTCTTCATGGTCACTGCTTGTCTAGCTGTATTCTATGTACCCTACACCCACGGTCATCTCCAAAGGTGAGACTGTGCTCATTGGGGCTGGGGAAGTGCCACAGCAGGGAAAATACAAAAGATGGACGCTGCACAATCGTTAGGCCATTGCATCATCTCAGGGACTTGATTTTTGGCTTAACTCTCCCGTCTGTCCTTCTATTATCAAATAATTGTTCAAATCTCATCTTCCCTTTGACTGTGGATGTCGAGCCTGTGCACCCTTGAATAAGGTATTGAACTCCCACAGCCGATTTCCCTTGCTGGATATAACACACAATGTTATTGCTTCCAAAAAGGGATAAAAGAAAAGAATATGTATACACAAGATAGTTAAGATAGTTTTGCAGCTAGCTTCTCTGAGTTCCTTGGAAAAACGCTTTGTGCTAATACTGTGTATACAAGATGGCACTTCTCTATCTTGTATCTGATTAACTAATACGAAGACAACAATATGCAATGTACCAACTACTGTAACTGATCCGCTAACCTGTTTTGAAACTCAGTTTCATTGTTTATCTTTTTTCTCTTTAAAATAAAACACTTATCACTTCAGCTGCATCTCCTTTCTGCTCTATTAATTAATGTCAAATAATACACTTATTACAATTCAAAACAGTACATTCACTTGGTTCACTTTGAAGAATATTTAAAAGCATGATTTTAAGAACCACAAATAGTTATGTCATGTTATCCCAAGTTTAACATAAATCTTTGAACAATTCAACCCACTGATTGCTGAGAATAACTGGTGTCCCCCCTTTTTTTTTCAATTTCACAGGAGTTAAAAGTCTTGTTTAGTTGTGCTACAAAGTATTATCACCTCCATTAGAGATCAATATGCTATTTTAGTAAGCTGGATCCTGGGCACATTATAAGGTGCGTCTTTCATTTCCAGCATACTTATGCAAAATATGTTTGATAAATTGGAAGAATGTTTGTAGCCCTCCCTCCACCCTCAAAATGCACAGATCAACTGCTCAGTGATATCTTATCCCACTGCTATGGAAACTATCCTTCCCTTGCCGGGTCTCAGTGGCTCTCTGTTTTATTACTTTTGTAGGATGCTGCAGATGCATTAAGAAGAACAAGCTGATAGCATGCACAAGTCATTTGAAGGGAAATTCTGCCAGACAACAAGAGGATCTCAGAATCCACCATTTGACCCTCATCGTGTCCCACAGGTAGTGCCACAGTCCAGCAATCCTATTCATGTAAACATTCAGGAGACAATAAAGAAGGCCGGCCAGAACTCCAGACGGTGCTGCCATAGAAATACATTCCAAAGCTTGGCATCTGTATTTTGCAGCTGCCATGCATGGCCCATATGTGGCAATAAATATTGGTTCTGAGGTTGGAGCAGCTAGAGGTTGGGGTCAAATGGAACCATCTGAACCATCACAATGGAGCAAACAGACAAAGCACGGAAGTGCTTGTGAAACAGCATGCAATTTTCCATACCTCTTATTCCTTTTATTATTGTCAGCTGCTGAAAAGCTAAGGTAAACGCTCAGAGAACAAGAGTCTATTTGTCAAAGGAGGACGGCCAGTATGCACTGATTATTTTGTTCCTGGTCTTTATTTTCGGCACTTCCAAATGTTAAACTCCATTTAACTCTCATCTATTCTTTTGTCATCATTTAAATTTTTAGTACTTCCATTTGGCTATAATTATCAATTGTAACATAATCTCTGAGTAACCAGCATCCACTAATCTGTGTTTTCTTTTTAAAATAAATGATATTTTCACTTATTTTTTCATTCCACCAGTATTTTCCCCAACCTTTTGTGGGGTAGCCACTGTTGCAAGCAACAAAGATACAGGGAGATACCATAGAAAGACCCAACGTCCAAGGTGCTTAATTTCTATTAAGTGCTAATGCCTATGTTCATGCCTAACACTTGCTGAATGCTGACCATGTACCATACAGTTTTTGTCTCAGGGACAGAAGAAATTGTATCCAAGTATTTAGACCATAAAAGCATGAGAAATGCTAACTGTAGCATCAGGATATAATTTTCTGAGAACTCAGGGGAAAGGTAATTAAGTTAGATATGAATGTAAGGAACATATGGGAAAGGCCTTAAAAGAAAATGAGATCTCACCTGAGAGTTTAAGGTTTAGAAGAGATTAGCCCAGGAGCACCTCCCCCCAAAAAAAACAACTCAAGAAAAGAGAATTCGATTGCAGAGTTCATTTCATGCTTCCACAGAGCTAGAATGTAAAAAGAGAAGAAAACAGAGAAAGCTGGAAGACAGGGTGGGCATTCATGGAGGTCTGTGTATGGAAGGACATACTCTCTGTGAAGCACTGATGAAGTAAAACAGATTTTATCCAGAAGGCATCCTGGTGGAAGAAATAGATAAGTACACAAACGCTTGTCCATAGAAAAAGGAATAAATCCCTAAAGAAAGAGAACCTGGAAGTTAACAAGAGATATTTGGCGTATTTACAGCTAAAAGACCATGGAGAGAGTATTTATGCTGGAGTTTGAAGACAAGATAATTTTTTTAAGCAAAAATAATGGATGATCCAACAAAAAGGGAAACAAAAATGCTTAAAATTCTTGGTTTGACTTTCAAAATTATCTTGTCCTTTGTGAAAATGAATATATTGTCTCGCCTTCCAAAGTTCAGGTAACTGAGAAAGAACATATGCTCACACCGAAATACCTAACATGCCCTGGTAGCCTCCTTTTCCCTTTCCACAAGCTATGTAGCATATGAATTATGCATTTTTTACCTACAATTTAAAGCAAGAGTAATCCTGCTCATTTAGGGTTGACCTAAAATGCCCAGGTATAATTCCACTTGAAGTTCATACAAGTGGATGTAAGGCATGTCAACTTTTTTTTTATCACTGGTATGCACGTTCCATGACACATACTCCTTTGATACACCAGACATTTTTCAAGCTTTACAGACTACTGCATTTTTATTCATAAAGAAAATATCACAACAGGTTTTTAAATCAGTACTGCATTCCTATGACCCTTCGTCATATACAATATTTACTACATGGCAGAGTTTAATACAGTACTTTCTCCAAAATTCTCTCAAGATACAATTTTTAGGAAGGAATGCCTACATGTCATGTAAGAAAAACTGAATTTATTAGATAGGTTTAAATAATACATTCTGATATATTACAGTCCGTTCTTTTTTATTACACATTGCCATTATTTCTTTTTATTACACATTATTTTTCTCCATAGATACCACTGATATCAATCCATGACATAATGCAAAACATTGGTAACAAATCTACAGTTATTCCACTGTGATGTATCTTGTAAGGCAGAACTAGAAAACCATAAATACCCTAAATACCTCAGTTCATGAGTGCTTCTGTTTGCAAACAATTTGGTTCTCAAGTAGAGGTACTCAGCAAAGTTTTGCCATCATTCATAAAATTTACACTGGGTGACAGGCACAACATGGCCACCCAACTGTGTTCCACATATAAAGACAAACACGGACATCTTCCACCAAATTGTAAAACAAATTAAGTTCATGAAAGCAGATACCAATGCAATTAGATTAGATAAGATAAAGTTGCTGAGAACGCAAATTCATTATTTTTGTAAAGTGTTTTTCCCTGTTTACATACATACTATATTGCCTTTATTTCTTTTTACTGAGATTTTGCATTTCCTAAAGTTTATTTCATTTTCATGTTCATTCAATATATCACAATTTCTTATATTTTCTAGCAGTGATTCATCTTCAAACAAAATTCTCATTTCCTTCTCAGGTCTAACATACATGCCCCTTTTTGTGGGGTTGCATTTGACTACATCTTGTCCATTTACTCTTGGCAGGCCCCTCCTCTCAAGGGTTCAAAGTCCCACCTGCACTGTGAGGTTTCTCAGCAATAAAGACCCTTCACTGGCTGGGTTTGCTTTGCCTTCCCTGTCCTGGCTCAGGACCTCAGGGCCACATTCTGTCTAATGAGCAGCCCGTCTTTTCCTTGACATGGTTTGCGTAGGCCCCAATCTGCTTCTTGGTTTATGTGTATTTCTAATAAAACTGAAGCTGGTGATCACAGGCATCTTCATTTCAGATTATCCACTGTAAATTGGCCAAGTGTTTCTATAGATCTTAATTACTGACAGTAGTCTCTTGGAAAAGTTTGAGTAAGCCATGCATCTAGGTAACATGAAACCTTCTTCCAGAAGTTAGTAATTACATCTCTGCTGAGATATGAGGATTGAGGGTGGTAGGTGGACCACCAGGTGTCTGACAAAGATACAATTTGTGGATTAGCAAAAAGTATGAGACCTAAGGAGTTGATTTTATGAGGACATTCATTAGCAGTGCTGTATTAGTGCATAAGTCAGAGACCATTTGCAAAACTGCTCCTTAAAAATTCCCTGAGAAATCACTGGGTACACTATGAAAATAATGAGATGAAGATGTCTAGCTTACCCGAACATGGCCATGATATTTCTTGAAAGCCTTAGTTTCCTACCCTGCTCTTAGGACAAAACTTATGGAACTCTGTTTTCCCTCTTCCTTACTTTTCAACATTGATACTATTCACAACCGAAGCACTGTACAATAGATTTTGTACAAATGCCTAAGCTCCCCACCATCTTTAAGTAAGATATAATATGTCAGGACGTTTCTGCTGAGTAAAAAAAGACAATTGTTTATTGCTTTTGCACTACACGTATGTACAAATACACAGACTGCTGAGGTAGTGTTTTATTCTTATTATAACTACTTATTCTTTATGATATTTACACTATATCACTCATAAAAAACAAGAGGTTGCATAATTTGTCCAAATCATGTACCTTGCAATTGGTAGAAACTATTTATATCATAAAGATACATCAAATTTTCTTATACATTATAAAATGTAAAAGAAAGTGATATTTTAATTATTCATGGGATGATAACACAACAATGATTTTGATGTGTCTTTGGTTGTCATCTGGAGTGTTTCGATCTACTACTCCCATTTGTGATAGTGGAATTAAACCTGCAGGATGATTCAGCACCTACATCCAAATAACCTAAAGGCAAATAACATTCAGAACTATTGCAATTGGTTCGTTTTCTTTGGTTGATGAGTGTAGAGGTATATTGGCTATCGTACAGTTTTCATAATCGATCGTTTTGGATTTGAATGTATTTTGAAAAATTTACTTAAACTCATGCTGAGTACTTGCAACACAGCTCCGTTATATCCAGGGGTAACTACTCAGCTTCTCACTGAAAGTGGTGAGGTCTCAGAGCGGAGCTGAAGAAAAGAAGTATAAATAAGCTCCTTCCCTTCTCACATAGTCCTAGCGTTTCCTTTGCTTTATGTAATAACAGATTAAATGTATTCTTCAAATGGAAACTGTGTTAGTCTTTAGGATTCCCTTACACAGAATTGTCTCTTTCCATAGGAACACAAAAGAATTTGAAAGAAATTCAGTTCTTACACTAATTCATGGTTTTTACCCTGTAATGTCTATGCAAGAGCTTTGCTTTTCAGATCCAAAAACATCCCCAAGTTTTTATATAGTATTAGCTCAAGAACAGGGACAGCATGTTGCACAAACGTGTTTGGTCCTAAGTTCAGAAACTATCTGTTTAAATACCACCAGCACATAGAAGGTTAATTTTTCTCACAATCCTCTCTAAAATATACATAGCACCACAAGGTGGCAGTAGAGATTTGTGGTCACATGGTTAGGACCTCCAAAGAATGGGAGTAAATATATTCACTCTACACAGCATCTACTCACTTATGGTTTTTAAAACAAACTAATTCACACAATGCTTTCGTGAACTCTTACAAAGTTTCACCTTACCAACTCTTTTTAGAGTGCATTTCAGAAAGGACTTCACAAAATTTAAGACTCATATAACTTCATTTTATTTCAAAATCTCCAGGGATTCCGTTAATTCATATTTCAGTGGGTAATCTCACGTTTCTCTGTTTCTTTACCAAGACAAAATCCAATATTCCCTAAGAACAGCCTAAATTCTACTCTGTGTAATGGAGAGCTGGATGAAAATTCTCCCTGCCCCAGTTCTCCCCTTAATCGTACGCTATAAACTCTGCATTTCCATGTACTTCCTGTAAGAAGAGGTATAGCAACCTTCGGCTATTACAAGCAAAACTGGCAATTGACATTTAATGGAAGGGTCATTAGACCTTTGCTCAGAGGATTCGGGGCCTTGTCCCTATGCTGCCACTTTTTTGCTGGGTAACTTAAAGCAAGACACTTAACCCTCTGACCTTCAGTTTCCACTCCTGTCAGGAGGGAATGGTGGCTCAATAGAGAAATAAGGTGTGATAAAAAAGTGAAAGAAAGGCTTAGAATATAGAGGTCCTTCAATAAAAATTACGCTAGGATTACTTTAACTTCTCACTATCATTTGGCAATAGACAAATGGGTTATTAAGAATAAAGTCAACTTATCATAAAGCCAATCTTTAAAAAGTAGAGTAATAGTCCCCTCTTTTTTAATTGCTTTAGAAGATATTCCACTTTAGTACCACATACATCCTTACATAAAAGTCTTTGGTTCTTTAGTTTTCAGATTTTTAGTTCCCAGCCTAGAGAATGAGGATAAAATCATCATTCTCTCAAAGAGCCAGAATAGAGATCTATTAATGACTTATTCCATTGGAAAACTAGCTCTAAACCTTGGTCTTCTGTTCACTCACTAAAGAAATATCTATTGCACTAGACAAATTCAGACTTACGTTGGTGCAATTAAAATATGAATACATTGACTTAAGATAGAAGTCATTACTCGTTAGAAAAGTAGAAAATTTCATCCTGAAAGAAAAACTCTGAAGGAAATATTCAGCTAAAGTCTTCATAAATATAGAAATTAGAAAACTATATAAGCACAATATCAAAAAATATCTATGTTTTTCTTTGTTTTTTATTTTTTGTTTTGGTTCCAGGAATCACACTCAGGACCTTGCACTTGCCAGGCAGGTGCTTATTCCCAGTTCCCCCCCAAATAACTATGTGCAAGTGTATTAATTTTCTTTATTACTTTGACCAATATACTTCACATGTTATACTTTAGGTTTCTTATTTCTTTAATTATCTGTTTATAGTTTATATTATGATTCTGAGTCATTTCTTTGTTGTTTCAACTTGCCATTTCTATAATTAGAGCTTATAGTTCACATCTGTCTATAAAAACCATGATCATTTCATGAAAACAATCTAAATATTTAGGTGGAACGACATGCCTTTACCCTTTTGCTGACTTGTACTGATTTTCTTCTCATTGATCAAAAAAGGAAAAAAAAAATCGTTTTGATGATTTTCAACTCATACAGACCCATTCCTCACACTGTAGAATTTTCATTTTGAAAATTATGGAATTTTCACCCAAGTACATTTATATTCTTCCCAGCTGGGGAAAACCTAGTTTCACACTGGGATAATCATAACAATCTGAAAATATCAAATTAAAATTTTAAATAGATAAAGTTGAAGGGAATTATATTTGGACTAGAGCTCTTCAATGAAGATTATAACATGTATTTCTGTAGCTTATACCATATAGTTTTTTTATGTGAATAACTTGACATTTTTCTCTACCAAATTGGATTTTAAATATCCCTTGCACATGCATATATTTAACAGTGTAACTCAACAGAGAGAAATACTTGCTTGGCTTCTGTGAACTCTTAGTGATAGTTTCTAAGTTTACCTTTTAAAAAAGCCTCCTAGGAACCATAATTATCTTTCTAATATTCTCATTAAAGTTAAAATTTTAGTGTGGAAACCAGACTTCAGAAACTGTAAACTTTTTGCAGAATCCAGTGGAAGCACCCGTTGGCCATCTGGAGCAACACAGAAACACGCCAGCTGAGAGCGGCAGTCCTGCACTCACTTGTCACAGATTTGTTTGTAACACTTCCTGGTTCTCTTCAAACTGAATCTTCGAGCGCTTCACAAACATCTGCAATGCCAACCTGTTGCACAGATCTTGGCCCTTGATTCCCCTTGCAATCTTGGTCAAGTGACTTAGGCTCTATCAAGCTCACAATTTTTAAACAAGTGACAGAATTTCATTTATTACATGTTTCTATGTATTCCTATTTAAGACATACAATGGTTTTCTTTCAAAAGAATCATTTTATTTAAAATGAATTCATTGACTCATGAATAAGCCATACACACATTTGCTACACTGAATCAGTATAGCTTTCTTGTTTATTTAAAAGAAAGTATAGTTGGTCTTTCCTTGCTTATGAGTCACAATTGAGAAAAGAAAAAATGGTACCCATAAAAAAGCATCAACACTCAGTGTTTGTTAAAACACAAAGTATATCACAAAGCAAGTGAAAGAATTTCAAAGTAGATGAACAAGAAAAATGTGCCTACTCTGGTCAGTTAACAACTTAATGTTTGATTTTGAAGGAAAAGTACTTTAAGTTTGTTCCAGCAGCTATTTTATGTGCACAGCTCCTGCATGTTGCACAAACTTTTACAGTGATGAACTTAATATATGGCACTTGCCCAGTGTCTCACGGTCAGCAGGAGGTGGACGGAGGTCAGATGCTGAAGAGAGAAGCATTTATACCTGTGGAACAACGCACACAGAATGTGACAAGGCCGCAGCTTCACTGATAGTCCTCATGGGATATCTAGGCCAGGATCAAGTTTTATTAAAATGAATGAATTAACTTATGAATCACCAGACAGAATCCTCAAACTGATCTAAGGGAGGCTGACAATCTCCATTTCACAGTTGAGGAGAGTTAAAACTTTCCGAAGTTAAATAACTTGAGCAAGAGCTCCACACAGAAACCAAAAGCTGACATAGAGTTAATTCTCAGCCTTTTCAATTCTCAAATTAATATGGCATTCAGAATTATAGCTAAAAAAGGCTAGGTAGTAGGTTTTTAAGTAGGTTTACTCTATTTCCTACATAATGGAATTTTAAGTCAATAACCTGATTGTTTTGTATAGTATTACTGTGTTATATATAATGTAATTTTTTCTGTTTGTAAACAATTGTGATATGTCAACCTGACATTGTATAAAATACAATGTTTATACAGAAAAAAATTCTTTAGGATGCTTTCTATTAAATACAGACTCCTCATGAAAGACATAGATATGTGAAACCCTGGAGAAAATATTACATTCAACACTTAGTATCTTAATATCCAGCTGTTACCTTCCCATGGTTATGGATATAGGTTCTATGCATAGTAATAACAATGAATAATAGCTACCTTCATATTTGATTAGTGTAAGTAAGATTTATAAAAAGAAATACTCTGTCTGAATTCTAATACTGAGAATTATTTTATTATTACCCAATTCAAACAATTTACACATGTATTAATTTTAATTTTCATACGGGCAAGATCCTAGGCAGCTATGAAAATTTTTAAATATACTAAAAATTAAATAATGAAACTTCTAAAATTTAGATTGGCAAGTATATTTTAATGGGATGAATGATAATATTCAGCTGAAACTAAACACCACTTAACCATTAAGATAAGACTAAATGCTGTATCCAGCAATATCCCAGAGGCATTGTCAGATCTCACGTGAAGACTATTCACTTTCTGCTATGAGAATGCCTGCAAAACATTGTTCTTACAGCATAACATGCTACTGTACAGTCTTGATGCTTTTCAATAGCACCTCATACTGGTATGGATCTTTGATTATTTCTCTATAAATCACAAGGACTAAAAAAAAGATCTGGAATGAAAGTCTTAAATAATAGTGGATATAAAAGTCACAAGAAGGTACTTTACCATAAGCTGGTATCCAAGAAATTCAATGAAGGCTCTTCCCAATTTTTAAACATTAGGTTAAATTTATGTTTACCTGGTACATAAAGATGTAAAGATTGCACACATATTATGACCTATGTCTAAAATGTCCCCCCAGATCTCATTGCCCACAGATAGGGCCTTGGGGAGGTGATTGAACCATGGGTGTGTGATACTCTTTACTGGATTCGTTCACCGATGAGTTTATAGCTGGATGTGTTGTAGGGAGGTAAGGTCTGCTGAGAAGAGGTGGATCACTGTGGGTGTGGTCTGGAGGGCGTCTATTCCTCCTCCTTTCCAGACTGCTTGCTGCTTCCTGCCTGCATGCCCTGTCATGTACTGTTTCTCTTCTACCAAGTCTGTCTGCCATTCTGCCCTGCCTTGGGGCCAGCTGACTGTTCACTGAAACCTCTACAAACTGCGAGGTAAAACAAACCTTTCATCCTTTGACTTGTGAGTGGTGGGTATTTTGTCCCAGCAGTGAAAAATTAACTAAGACAACATATCAATTGATAGTGTGATATTTTATTTTAATCTATGTATACTTTGTAAAATGTTTAAATCAGGTTAAATATCTCATTGATAACTTTCAGTGAAATTCTTTTAAAAATTGAATGTAGAACTTTATATGTAGAAATAAAAACATGATAGGCTTTTTAAATTCAAAAACTATTGAAATATACTGACTAGATTATATACAGATATTCAAGCGATTCCCCAATTTGTTTAATTGAGTAATTTTTTCTTAACAAAAAATTTAAGGAAGTGATATTACTAACTCTATCACATACTATTACTTCCTTGAATTTAAAGGATTAGTAAATGGCAGATATGGGATTAAAATCCAGGTCAGCCAGATACTAAAGTAAATGGCTCCAAATAATGAAAACCCAAAGGAAATAGCGTGAAGATTTGCAAAGTCTGCAATGTGGTATCTTTCCATCAAGGAAGATAATTATACTACCTGGAATTCCTGTCCAGAGGGGGACATACTTTATGTGTGGCATAGTTACTCTCATCAAAGAGAGAAGGGCCAAAGTGTTCATGAATGAATAATGGAAAAGGGTATCAACTGGCCTCCTATTTGATTTTTATTTTATTTTATTTTTTTTTGCGGTACTGGGGATCGAACTCAGGACCCTGCGCTTGCTAGGCAAGCGCTTATTCCACTGAGCTATATCCCCAGCCCCTGGCCTCCTATTTGAGATGGGAGCATTAAATCACTCTTGTCACTTTCAACAAAATTATGGAGCGTCCATTTTAAAAATACACTCTGTTAAGCATTCAAACCAATATGCCTACAGCATACCCTAATTCTAAAATTTTACTGGAGAAAGACAGTCTCCTTTCACTTAGAACATAGAGTCTGCCAATTTCTCCACTAGCTCCATGACAACCTTGTCTTGCCACCTCCAGGAATAAAAATTAGACTCAAAGCTTGGGAGCTAATCTGAGCTGCTCATGGGAGTAGCATTACACAGTTCCACAGCAGATTCATTAATGATACATTTAAGTTAAATAAAGCATGTCTAAGCCTGGAATACTTAATGAGAGATATGAACTAAACACTTCAATCTGTTCAGAGTGATTCATCTCTTGCTAGACATGTATTAAAATAATGAATTGTTTTCTAAAAGTGAAATATTTAAAACATTGCTCCCATCTATGTATCTTCTGAAGAATTTCCCAAGTGTCTTTCATTACATTTCATATGGTCCATCCCATCATTCAACCTACAGCCCCAGTTAGCAACAACAGGTTAAGTAGTAATAAGGTGTTTGGGGAGCCAAATAAATATTTAAATCAAATAGCCAATAAAATTTCCTGTTTCTTTGATTGAAAAATTATGCCCCTAAGAAATATCTTGTATAAAATGGAGTCCAGCTCTAACCAAGAAGTGCATTTTCTCTATGAAATGACACCTAAACTCACTGAAACAGAAAATACTGTGCTAAGTTGTTTGACGGCCTTCAGAAAAGTTTAATCTACACAGTGTTGCACCGCATTTCCATGGGAAAGGAAAATTAAACATACTGTGCCAATATGTCAAAAGGCACCTGACTTACCATGATTCATGTTTCCTTGAAAATGCTGAAGTATGGACTATCCTGTTATAAGACAGGGCTTATTTTGCTATCTCATTTTTCACTTTTATTTGTTATATGCTACTTAACAGTTTAAACCTAGTCTTACCATTAAATTAACTTTCTTACAACAAAGGATTGATTTAACCTATCCGCTTGGGGTTAAAATGCACGTGGTCACACAATCTCAGACTTAATTGTTTCACAATTGTCACATTCTTCTTCATTTATCAACATAAAATACACACACACACACACACACACACACAGTAGTTTGAAGCTAAATACATTTCTCAGTCCTATTTCAGAGATTTTATGGGATATAGGAAGAGGTCATGGATATCTCTTTGTACCCAAGAAGACATAAATTCATTAACAAGTATTTCAGATTGTGTATTCCTTTGCCATTTGTGAAGAGGAAAGCCCAGCTAAATGGAGATAGAGAGCAATCTGGATCTACAAAGTGTTGACTGCTGATTATAATTATTACTTAAAAATGCTACATGTATGGGTAATAAATTTACATTAAGCTATTCCAAATTCAAATTAGCTTGTTTCTTAATATTCTCCACAAAAACATGTACCTTAATTCTAATTGAATGGTGAAATACTTGAAGTACTTCTCTCAGTTAGGCCAGCAAACCCCCTGGATATAATTTGTTTGTATGTTTAGGGTACTGCAGGTATGATTTCCAAATTTATGAGGCTGAATGATGACAAGATCATTCAGTGGTCCAGTTTTATTCAAAATTTCATAAAATATTATGGTTCCATTTAAATCACAGTTATTATAATTCTACTTCAAATAGTTACATTGTACTAAACATCAACTTGAAAGAAAACGAGAAAATGGCAGGATATTCTCTCCACTGTGGACGAGAGACAGAAATCACACTTGTTTGCCAGTTCCGCTGGGTCCCCATTGTATTCACAAGCCTCATCCTAGGGAGAGTTGAGGTAAATGCATCAGGATGTTAATTATGTGCTCTGGGAGCACAAAGAAGAAATAAAGAAGTTATTACCTTCCCAAGTTCCTCAGGTAATGAGACCCACTTCTAGAGACACGTGGCGCCATCCCAGAATCCATCATGAGAATGAGCTTTGCAGCAAAGTGCGCAGAATTAATTTTGTAATGAAAATCCTCCACTGGTATTCTAAGTCAGATCCACCTGACAAATGTCACCGGGCAATGTCATTACCAGCTAACCAGTGCAAGGTCTTAGAACAGATGGGACAGGGACACATTTCAGGAGTGAGACTGGCTAATTTCAGCCATGCCCCATGAAAAGGAAATAAAATAAAATTGGCTCCATGTCACTCAAACATGACAGTACTTTGGATTTTTCCCCCATGATGTTTTTTAGCCTTGAGGCAGATATGACAGGCGCCTTATTAAATTCCAAAAATAAATGTGGAACAAGAAGGCAGTGCATTCCAATGAGACATTCAACTTGTCAAAATGCAACATGCATAAAAATTGGTTCATTTTATTTTTAGCCATCATCCTCATCATTTTACATCAAAATGGAAACACAATATTTGTTAGCTCACACTGACTAAAAATAATTCAAAGTTCTCTGCTTCTTAAATAGAATTTAGCTATTCATTTGTTTACAAGTCCTTAAGCTGGGATTTTTAAAGACATCCCCATCGATACTTGGCTAAGGTTAAAAAAGAAAAGATTTATGGACTGGCACTCATTCTATATTTCAGCAGCCCCCACCCACTGACACTTCCTTGGATAAACCGAATGTTACATGTGGGTCTTGGACTTCATCCAATCTGTGCACTTTAATATTTTTCCCTCATACTCTTAAGATAATAATTCCAACAGTGTGACTTGTGCCATCTCTCCCAGAAATCCTCCTTCTTCCCTCCTGCTATAAGCAAATATTCTCACAATAATTGTCCTGATAATCTGTCTAACATTTTAATTATTCAGCCTTATATACTAATGTCCCCCACCAGAAACATGTTTCTTCTAGTAGATTGCCTTTGTTAAGGAAATGGGCCTATTTACCCTCATACAAACTATAATGTCTAGACTGACTCTTCTTGTTTCGGTGCCAGGAACTGAACTCAGGACCTTGCACTTGCCAGGCAGGCACATGTGCTGCTGAGCTAGATGACATTATCTGTATCAAGAATTCAATAAATGCTAGAAAGAAACAACATGATCAAGAATTCATATTCTAATATTATAGTCATTGTTGTTTTTTTCACTTTCTTACTGTATTCAAGCAGCTTTGAATTGACATGCAGGAGCTGGGTTTTCAGAACAATGCTGGGGAAACTGTCCATCAGCACAGAATGAGAAATGATTTTGTATTGGAATTAATTATATCGTAATTATATTTAGTAGTATCCATTTCTATAAAAGCAGCAACACTGGACTACATTATAAATCAGAAAACTAAAATGCAGTGCAGTGATATAATTTCTATAAAATCACTCACAAGTGATAGTGCTAAGCTTCAAGATCAAGCATTGTAATGACAAAGGCTAATATACACATTTAATTATTTCAGTTCCACAAAGCACAAATGCATCTGCCAACGAAAACTACAGGAGACTGGAGTAGCGAAGCCATGTTACATGCAAAATTTTCACTATTTGCCCGTCTTTATCCAGATGATTTTCTCTTACAAATTCATAGCCGGACAGTGGACACCTCCATGTCTGGGTCCAGGGGGCCCCAGGAGAGGCATCTCTCTGAGGACTAGTGTTGGAATGGTAGGAGCAGTTACCCCAAAGACACCCTAAGTGCTAAGGAAGATAATCATCAGTATGATGGTACAGCTAGCAATCCTAATCGGAACAGTGATTCAAAGGGGTAAACGTTAGCTCATTTTGTCCCTACCTGGTACACTCATCCTAAATAAGGTTTCCCACACAATAAGCAAGTTAATATTTTGCAACACTGTAAGGTACGGTGTAAAAAGTTATGCAAACTGTCATTATTTTAGAGAAAAGAAAAGAGATTAATATAAGGTTAAAAAGACAGGAGAGGCTTTGCTGTAATTATAATCCTTTCAATGTGACTGTTGCAACATCTTAGACTAGAAATTGGAGAGAGGCAGGTCGGATCAAGCACAGGGTTCTTACGTTCTCTCACCTTCTCTCCCGTTTCCTGCCCTTCCTCCTCCCGCTTCCTTACACATCCCGTCTGCTCTCTCTTCTCCTCCCTCTCCTCTCAATTGCTCTCTTCTCCTCTCTTCTTCACCCTCCACCGCTCCCCGTCTTCTTCATGTCTGATGTTGCTTTTCTAATTTGGTTCATAGCTTGAGCTAGTCAGACTCCAACAGGCATAAATAATCGCTCACATGAAAACCTCGTATATTTGCACACTGTGAAGGTTTCCATCAGATATGAAAAGAAGGCAGTAGGAATGTGCATCCAAAAAGTTGACAGGGACAGCATCATCCCTCTCCTCATCCTTAGATTTTACTCTACATGGTAAAGACGATCTCCTGTTCTTCCTCATATGTTTAGTCTTTTTTCTCTGTTTAAGTTCAACAAGAGCTCTGTTTTAGGGAAGCGCATTTGCTGTTTATAGCACCCTCTTGTAAACAAGTCATGTCACCTTTGATGTAATGTCATGTCTAGAGGAAAGCTACACACAAAGGAAATTCCCACACTCTTCTGAAATAATCTCAGTCAACTCCAAAAGAGGAGATACTTTGTATAACAATACCTTTGACGTAGTGTTTGCTTCTTTATTGAGTACTTTACGATGTATTAGATTACCTTTAGATTGCTTTAGCCACATCGCTATCTTTCCCTTTCTGCTAAAGATATTCAAGTAGAATCCATCCTTCAAAAAATAAAAAAAAAAGAGAGAGAATTTTTCTTTGCCCAAACTTAGCTAAGCTTACTTTTCCAAGATTTAGAATAAAAAGAATCTGGACAGAGAAGGATGATGCTGTCTCTTCATGAGAAAATCATGATTATGCCTTTTTAATTGTATTTTAAGTTCTTATTCCATTATTTCTCTTTCTGACACCCGTATGAATGTACCCAGTTTTACTTGAAATGTGTGAATCTTTAACACTAAACTCTTTAGCACTAGCCTCTGCCAACTGTGATCCATAAGGCAATACATATTTCAGCATGTATCTGAGTGCTTTCATAGCAGTATAAAAATAAAGGAAAAGCAAAGCAAATTGCTAAATGAAAGAGTCTATTTTTCCACATGTTAGCAAACTATCTACAAAGTATTGGATTTCACAATTCGGGTTTGGTAAGTGCCTGTGTTCAGCACATATTTTGATAATACAAAGAAAAAACTATTCACTGATCACTGACATGACCGAGGCTTCTGACTTTTGGTTCCTCATGAACTCTGTAGTTTAGATTTCACCCCCGTAATGGGAAGACTGCTACAAATGGATGATCTTCTCTTGGTACTTCGTTTGCTTCCTGGTATTGATTAATCGTACTGCAGTGGCAAAAAGCTCTGAATGAGAAGTTAAAAGATGGATGATTTTGTACTATTGTCTGCGTGAGGCTGCAGCTGGCGTAATTTGCTTGCAACCCAATTTTCTTCTCTGTCATTTGGTGTTCTGGTGATTTCCACCTACTGCGTTTGAAAGTCACATGGATAGGTGCTTCCCATTTTACTTATGAGTACCATTCTTGTTGACTAAATGAATTATAGAAAGGTGCTTAACATGTAAAGTTTTATTGAAAATAGTATTATCCACAAATATTACACACTAAATTGATGAATGAAAGAAAACAAGAAAAATAAAATATAGCTACTTTTAAAACCATAGTTGCTTTACTTTTTTAAATCTGTGTATTTTATGACGAGGCAAAATGACAAATTGAATGATGTGGCTATTACTGACCACCCAAACTACTGTAATTTTCACAACAATATTCTTATGTTCATCAGACTATAGGTTTTTGTATAATTATGGACTGGTTTATAAATACTTAGAACTATTTAAATAATTCTTTTGATGCAGACATTGAGATTTTGCTATTACTATATTGGCAACAAATAAAAATACTTGGTGAATTACTTTCTCTACAAAGTGTCTATTGAATAAATGATCAAATATTTCCAAAACAAAGAGATTTCTCTGTATAAACTTGAAAAATCATTTATTCATTCATCAAAACTGTTCAGCAAGTGATGTTTGGGTGAAATTTGTGGACTATTTCCATGTGAATACTTGTATTTGTCAATCACCCTTGATCCTTCAACTAATAACCAGACAAAATTAAAAAGGTTGTGAGTATGGTTGTTGCTGAAATGTAAGTGTATCAAAGCTGGCATGGAGTGGTGGTAAATGTATACAGCTCAGTGACACAGGAGGCCAAGGCAGGAGAGTCAGGTGAGACCACGAGCTCAGTACCAGCCAGGACAATACTGTGTGACACTATATCAAAACCAAAATGTAATAATAAAATAAAATACAGTACTTGATCCTTGATGGAGTATTGACTACTCTTAAAAAGATAACAAAATAGAATAAATGGGATCTGTTTTCTTTTAAAGTGTCTTCAATTTCATGGGAGGCTAAGCTTCTTTGACATCTAAATTGTACTATGTTTCCTAAACATGTCCATTTAGCTTTCGCTTTTCCAGTTCTACTTAGGTGAAGACCAGGAGCCTACCCCCTTAGAAATGTCAGTGTTTGCTAAAGTGGGTAAGAAAACATAAAACTTAATCAATTAATGCTACATCTTTAGAGGCAGTAGGAAAAAATCACAGAAATCCACAGAATATCAGTTACCTTTTATATCAGCAAGTAGAAAAGAGAATAGGGTAACTTCATGTTGAGGTCTATGTCACCCTGCTCCCTTTGTCTTGTATGCAACGGGTACTGGATTTATACTTGCAGAAAGAACCTGTTGATGACCTGGTTGACTTATTTTTGTAAGAATGTACAAAGGTGTGAAAATTGTGCTTAGAAAAATATAGCGTTATACAGAGGAGCAGAAAAATAGCTTCATCCAATTAAATGCAGTATGTCTCTGTAAAAGATAACTGACAGAAAATAGAGTTGTAGGTATAAACTAGAAAATCAGAAACACTAAAATAATATTTACTGAAGCAATTTTTTATTCAAATGCACTTTAATTTTAAAAGAGTTTTTAAGGAATTTATAATCCATAGCTATTCTCAATAAATCTGACAAAATGACTTGCCATTAAATGTTAATAATACATATGATCACATAATTATCAATGATATTGACTTACTTTTTAGGGAAAAGTGGTATCAAAAAGACTTGGAAAATTATATCATTTACAAAAATAAACTCAACATGGGCCACAGACTTAAATGCAAAACACAAAACTATAGAGCTTCTAGAAGATGGCATGGGATAAAAAATCTAAATGACCTAGAGCTTGAAATTTTTTATATGATAGTAAAGGCACAATCTATGAAAGACAGAACTGATGCGATGGATTTCATTAACCTTAAAAGATTCTGTTATACAACCTTACTAATTGCAAAAGTAACCACAGAATCAGACAAAATATTTCTAGAATACATAACTGATGTGAGACTGTTACTCAAATACACAAAGAATGTTTAAAGCTCAATAAGGATATAAACTACCTGTAAAAATGGATTCAAACATTTTGATAGATAACTCACATAGAAAATCTATAAATGCAGAAGAAGCACTGGAAAAAATTCTCCACATCATGTGTCATCAGAAAAGTGCAAATGGAAACAATAATGTGCCACTATATAGCTGCTGAAATGGACAAAATTTGCAACACTGACATAGGAGTGGATATGAGGAAACAGGAACATTCACTAATTAGTGGTAGAAATGCAAAATGGTATAGCACCACTACAGGCAATTAGGCATTATCTTACAAAATTAAATCACTCAATAATTTTATCACTTGACATTTAGGTAAAGGAATTGAACACTTACGCCTCTCCTGCAAAAAAGTGCGCATGAACATTTGCCACTCTTCATTCAAAGTTGACAAAACTCAGAAGCAAGAAAGATGTCCTTCAGGGAGTGCATGAAGACAGAAATGGCCTATCTGAACATTGAGATGGTACTTAGAGCTAAAAGGAGCTGAGTTATGAAGCTATGAAGAAATACAGAGGAAACTTCAATGTATATTACAGCATAAAATAAGCCGCTCTGAAAAGGCACGTTACATGACATTCTCAGAAAAGGCAACTATGGAGACTATGCTTGCCAAGGACAGGAGGTGACGAATAAATGAACAGATGGAACACAGAGCAGTTTTAGATCAGTGAAATTACTCTGTATGCTAAAGCTTGCTGTATAGATGCTGCTGTACAATATATATGTACACATATATAATCTATGTAACATGTATGTGATACATATATACAAGCTGTAAGATATATATAATGTACAACATGTTATATATGCATTAAAAACACTAAAATGATGCAAGCCCCAGAATAAAGTAATGTCATTGCTTGTCTTGATACTGACCTCCTCCTCCGAGTAAAGAAACATGCCTTAAAGTCTCCAACTAATAACCCTGAAAGCCCTAGTGTTGAGAAGTTAAGCCCTAAACCGACACTATTTGAATTTTTATCATTGAATTTTTAATTCTTTCTGTTTTTCAATAAATTTGTCCCATCTGATGACTTGCCGGAGAAAATGAATGCAACACGGACAAAGTACTGACATAGGTCACCATGAAAATTACAAGAGCCAAAGGGATAAAGAGATTGCAATGCTTAATTGTAAAATATTAATAAAAGTTGTTCCCTTCCTTCCTTGGAGGACAAATGTCTCTTTCATGTACCACATAACCTTTAAATAGATGCATCTTTCATTGCATAGAAAGCTGTAAAAAGCAGATTATCTCTGTGATTCACCTAACTGTATTCTTTTCTGTCCATGTTCACATAAAATGACTGCAGTGTGTAATTCTTGCAGCCAAAAGAAATCCACTGCCTGAAAAGTAATAAAAGCCATCCAGGCATGATTAGTGCTCAAATATTTGACTGCTCTCTCCCTAGAACCCTAATCTCACTTCATTTTAACAGGAGCAACAACCCTAGGGGTCCCTGAGATGGTAATGATATCACAGTCCCAAGGGCAGATGTAAGACATGGAGCTGAGGAAAGTCAAGCTTGATTTCAATACACAATATGAGCTGTTGCTCTTCTATGAATTTTGACATTGCCCTGGAATGAAGAAAGGATTCTGTTCTAAGCCAACCTGGACAAAGCAATATTAAATATTTAATTTCCAAAGGCAAAAGCTCAAAGTCCCAGAGCTCCAGGAAGGCTAACAGTTCTCTCTCTAGTTAGGCTGTGAGGAGCAACTCCCAAACTCAGAACTAATTTGGCTATAAAATACAGGGAATTTATTCAGAAATATTTATAAACCCAAGGCTATGTTTTAGAAACAGAAACATGAACACAGTACCAATCATTTTTAAATTGCAGAAATACAACATTCATGTATGTATATGCCATAGTGATTCACTAGTGGATATTTTGGTTTTTACACAGATGTTGAGCTAAGTGAATTTTGGCTTCATTTAAGTACATTTTCTAAGGAGAAAAACAAAGTATAATAATAATGTGTTGTTCATATTTTATTTTCTGAAATTTTTTTTTTTTTTTTTTTTTTTTTTTTTGTGGTACCGGGGATCGAACTCAGGACCTTGCACTTGCCAGGCAAGCACTTATTCAACTGAGCTATATCCCCAGCCCCCTATTTTCTGAAATTGATGTATATATCTGCTTATATAATGTTAATTTAAAACTAATAAAAATTACATAAATGTTCAGTGAAGACTTGGTATTATTCTTAAGCATTACTTAAAATAGTGAGATACATACATATATATATGTAGTTAACATGATTCAAGCATAAAAAATTATACAAGTGCTACATTAAATTCATTGAAATACTGAAATTCATTGATGTTTATAACTTAATATGGGCATTTCATGCACTGGATAAGGCCCTTGTGCATATGTGATGGGCAGGATTTCCCTTCTGTAATACAAAAAGGTTGCAAAGCAGATGTCTTTGTCCCTGTCACCAGGGGCCCACCATGCACTTTTAAAATCTCCTGGCTTTGCCATTGCATAACGGGTTCAGATGTATTACCTGCCCACTACTGTACTACAGAAAACAGAAAAATCAGGACCATTTCTGTCACAGTATTTTAATTGCATTCCAAAATAAATAGGAATGCAATTAAATAGGTTCTATAAATAGATTCACCTCACTGATATTACTGAACTGTTTATGACATTACTGATGTGGTCCTTCCAGACATAGTAAGTAAGAAAGCACTAGTCAATCATATCAGCCATGCAGAGGTGAAAACTGGCTATGAGATGAGGCTTAAAACTATTTTGTAATCTTGTTGGACACTTTTACTTGTAATTTTTACATATACCTAGAGTAGATGTTTTCTATCTGCCTATGTTGCAAATGCCAACCTCATACACAAAAACTTGCATTGATAAGATGCTCAAAATGTGTGAGATGGCAAGTGGTGCTGGTAATTTAAAAGCCACTGTTTAACTTAAAGGTAAATGTATGTAACTTGAGTGGCACGAAGCGTGAAGCACTTTGAAAGTGAAAATGTCATTCAGATCAGCAAACATTTGAGCACAGTACTATAAGCCAGGAAAGGAGATATTAGGAGAAAAGAGAGAGAGTGATATTCTGAGAGCATACTCTAGTAGCAGTCACAGACACATGTAAGTTATCAAAGGACACATTAGATTATAAATGTCATATCATTTTGTCGGTTTGTTTAGATAGGGTTTTGTAGTTCAGGCTAACGTGGAACTCGCTGTGTAGTCTGGCCTAACCTCATTCTTGGGGCAATCCTCCTGCCTCGGTCTTCCCAGTGCTTGGATTACAAGCTTGCACCACCACACCTAACTACTATTACATTATTGTACATAGTTTTTAAACAGCCTTCCAAAAGCAAGGAGTGAATAAATATAATTAACAGAGAAGGTTTTTTGATGTAGGAATTAGAAACACAGGCATGAGATGAATAAGTAAATGAAATATTTCTGAGACCCCATGAAAGAGAAAATGAAATGCAGAGACCAAAGTTACAGAGAAACTTAAGGAAGACTATAAAACTTTTGGAAAGATTTCATACCAAACATTTCATGTGGGAAGGTTTCAAGCTTTGTGAATCCTGAACCTATGTGGTATTAGAGGGAAGATAAACAATAAGGCAGAAGAGACTTTTTAAAAAATAGATGCAGTGTAGTGACTGCCTTTCTAGTTTAGATAGCAGAAGGTATGGCAGCTATGCAGACCGAAAGTAATGAGTGCATGGTCAAGAAAACGACAGTGAAAATAGAAAGAAGAGACAGAGGTGAGTTAAATGCCAAAACTTTTGGCTCTTACATATCCGTAGGCAGCAAAGGGAAAGACTCTCTACCTCATGTTGAATAAAAGTGAGGAACCCAGCATTCTCAGATAGCTTCATGTTAATGATAGAGGGGAGAATGGGGGTGTGATGAATACGAAGTAAACTGCAAAGTGGAAAGTGTGAAAGAAAAGCGGGATGTGCAGCGTGATGATTTCAATATGTCCTCATGCGTGACTGTTGGGAGCAGAGCCTCACGCAAGATGTGCAGGTCCCGAGGCTCTGCTCTCATGCTCAACTTTCACAGCGTCTGGTAAAGGCATCGCAGCTTTGTGCTTGCTGTCCTGACCATTGACTATTCCTGCTTCCACCATGTGAGGATGCAGCATAGAAAGTGCCAATTTGGAAGAAAGAAACAGACTCATGAGACACCAAACATGCCAGCACATTGAATTTAGATGTTTTGGCCTTATGTGAGTCAATACATTTCTGTTCATAAATAATCCACCCTGTAGTATTTTGATACAGTAGCACAGAAAGGACTAAGGCTTAATAACACTGCAGAAAATTCATATGAAACATTGGCCTAAACGCAAAGAAAAGATCAGCGCTTAAGCATCTGCTGGGACAACCAAGTTAAGCGATGAGGCTGTAGGAGATGGCAAATATGTTAGAAAGAACAGAGAGACAGGAGCACCAGCACTGCTCAAACTTGCTCTCACAATTCTCATGCAACAGTGTCTACCTCTGTCCTGATATTTCCTATCAATATGTAACAATATCCACAGTTGTAAAAAGTCTCACAACTCCATACCTCAGAGTCAACGTGTGCAAAGATTTTACTTCCATTTTCTTCACACTTTCATTTGACATTGCTTCAAACCTAGATTGTACCACAACATAGAAACCATTCTTAGGAGATTCTTCACTATTGTGTCTGCCCTTTTCACTTGTTATTTCTCTATGGAAGGAGTCATCATACTTTGGTCTTTGTAGAACAATGTCTAAAAGAGGCCCAGGGAGTTGCAACCTCTATGGCTCCTGCCAGAGAAGACATTCCCACCAGACACATAACTAGCTCTCCTCGCCCCAGTTACTCTACCCATCATTGCTTTATATTTTAACCACACTTTGAATTCAATTATCTCTATGTTTTCAAGTATATTTTCTATCACTATCATCATACCACTCCACAATATCCGACTTTCTTTTGTACTCACTTCTTTGTTCATGCATGTTCTAAAAGTACTGTACCTGACTCACAACAGGCATGCAATGAATGATTTAAAAGAACAATGAATTTGGTAAAGAAGAAAAAATATAGCAGATTGATGGCAGGAAGAAAGCTGACAAAGTATGGTTATTACTGAGGTAAAGAAGAAGACACATTAAGGAAGACAGAAGGTCAACAGTTTGAAAGCTCCAGAAAATGTGGGTAAAGCACCAAAAGACTTTAGAGAAAATATTTTCTGTAAAGCCTAAAAGAGACAGACTAGACTTTAGTAGGTTAAGGAGATGACTAGGTCAATCTCCTTCCACAAATTTCCTTGATGAAAGATAGTAAGTGGAGATCCAGCATCTGTACAGATAAAACAAATAGAGATGAAGGAATCATACGCAGTGAAATAACACCCTAGGGAAGAGTGATGGGGTAAGAAAATACATACTCAGGATTTCAGCCTGGGAGAAGAGCAGATGCAAGTCTGTCCAAAGATTTTTAAGAGAAGTGAAGATGTAGAATATAATATGTCAAAAATTTACAGCTAGAGGACCTTTCTTCAGCGACAAAGGTCGATCAGCTCTGGCATCTGAGCGGTGCAGTGTTTCCGGCCCGTATCCGGCTATGTGACTCAGACCTTTCTCCAGTGACAAAGGCTGACCAGCGCCCACATCTGAGCAGTGCGGGGTTTCCCGCCCACATCCTGTCTGTGCTACTCGGACCTTTCTCCAGCGACAAAGACCGACTTGCGCCAACATCTGAGCAGTGCAGTGTTTCTGGCCTGTGATCCAGCTGTGTGACTCGATCCTTTCTCCAGCAATGGAGGCCGACCTGCAACGCCAAATGAGCAGTGCAACCCTTCCCCTCTGGTAAGGCCTACACCTGGGTTCTGCTCCACGCCTTAGAGTTAGGAAGGAACTCCAACTGGGAACATCTGAGCAGCGCAGTGTTTCTGGCCTGTGTCCCGGCTGTGTGACTCGATCCTTTCTCCAGCAATGGAGGCCGACCTGCAATGCCAAATGAGCAGTGCAACCCTTCTCCTCTGGTAAGGCCTAAACCTGGGTTGTGCTCCACACCTTAGAGTTAGGAAGGAACTCCAACTGGGAGGGCCCGTCCCTGTTGGTGGTTGAGACCTGCAGTGTGGAATCAGCCTCAGGCTCTGGGATCCTCGGGATTGGGAGGAGAGACCTGCTCCACCCTGAGCAGCTACCTGAGGATCCAGATGCAGAAGCCGCTATCTAACCACCATAGGCTTCAAGGATGAGGCCCACATGCTTCCCATCCACACACTGGATACTCTGACTGAAGCCCAGCACTCCCCTACTATTGCAGGTATGGTCTGAGCCGTGCACACCCAGCAATTGCCTGGGGTCCCTGGGCCCAATGGTCCATAGTCTGCTACCACCCTGGGTTTAGTTTGACATCCAGGTAAACTAGGGTCCCTAGAGTCCTTTGTGAGCTGCCTGGGTAGTCAGTAGCTCAGCACTAGTCATCTGACATTCAAAATGACAAGACAAAGGAGCAAAATGCAGTCTCAGAACACCACTCCACCCAGAACAAGTACAGGACACAATGACATAGGAGAACTAGGAAACCACATACCTAAAATTTCTAAAGTGATCACATCTGAAGTAAAGAAATAACTCCATCAGGCCATAGAACAGATTAAATCTGAAATAGTCTCTCAGGCAAAAAATGAAATGAAAGCAATAATGGAAGAAATGCTTCACACATACAGAGAAGAAACAGAAAAGACTTGAAGATCAAAGGCAACAAATGGAAATGCTACATGTACAATTCAGGAATGAATTAGAACACATGAAACAGACTCAAAGAGATTTCCAGGAAATAAAAACTGCCATTGAAAGCTTGCAAAACTGCTTGAATGAATCCAAAGAAAGAATTTCAGATCTTGACAACAGTATCACAGCTAACGATTGTGAAAGGAAGGATCTCTTCAAGTCAACAAAGAACTAGGAGAATCAATCCAACAGCTGCAAGATAAAGCAAAGAGAAATAATGTGTGAGTAATAGGAATCAGTGAAACAGCAGGAGTCAATACAAATGACAAAAATATATGGAGAAATAATAGCAGAAAATTTGCCAAGCATGGCAAAAAAAAACTGATGTGCAGGTAAATGAAGCATGTAGAACTCCAATGAGGTACAACCGAAATAAAATCACCCCCAGACATATAATAGTCAACATTCCAGATATGCAGCAAAAGAACACAATATTAAAAGCTACTAGAGAAAAGAAACAGATAACCTATAAAGGAAAGCCCATCAGAATAACAGCAGACTTCTGAACAGAAACCATGAAATCAAGAAGAGCTTGGAGAGAGGTATTACAGATTCTGAGACAAAACAGTTTCCAACCCATACTGATGTATCCTGCAAAACCATCCTTCAAATTCAATTCAGAAATAAAATATTTCCATGAAAAGAACAAATGAAAAACTTCATGAGTGCCAAACCAACATTACAAAAAGTACTGAAAGATATTCTAGACAGAGAAAAAAGTGACCACAATCCCAAGGACAACAACAGAAAGCAACCCTTAAGGAGAACAAAAACTTAAACAACAAAAGTAGGAAGGCAACATCAAGTAAACAGCATGACAAGAATAAGCCAATATATAACAGTTATAACCATCAGTGTAAATGGCCTCAATTGACTAATCAGAAGAAACAGACTGGCAGAGTGGATTAAGAGAGAGAATCCCACAATATGCTGTATATAGGAAACACATTTTACTCTAAAGGAAATCCATAGACTGAAAGTCAAAGGATGGAAAACAATCTTCCATGCAATAGGTTCCCAGTAAAAAGCAGGGGTAGCTGTTATGTTTGTAGACAATGTAAACTTCAAATTGATAGCAATCAAAAGAGACAAAGAAGGCCACTATATACTAGTTAGGGGAAAACTGAAAAAGGAAGAGATAACAATATTAAACATGTATGCACCAAATACTGGAGCAGCAAACTATGTAAGGCAAATCCTAATGGACATAAAAAACCAAATAAACAATAACACTATTGTAATAGGGGACCTAAATACCCCTCTAACGCAGAGACAGGTCAATTGGACTAAAACTCAGCAAAGATATAACAGACCTCAACCAAATGTGCAAACAAATGGACTTAGCAGATGTTTACAGAGGGTTCCAACCCACAGCACCAGAATACATATTTTTCTCAGCTGCACATGGGACTTTATCTAAAATAGACCACATTCGAGCCAATAGAGCATACCTACCTAAATGCAAAAGGATTGAAATTATCCCATGCATATTATTTGACCACGGTGCAATGAAATTGGAAATTAATGACAAAAGGAATTCCAAAAACTCTATAAACACTTGGAAATTAGACAACAACCTCCTGAATAACCAATGGGTCGCAGAAGAAATTAAAGAAGAAATTAAAAATATCTACAAACAAATGAAAATACAAATACAACTTATAAGAATCTGTGGGATGCAATCAAAGCAGTCCTCAGAGGGAAATATATAAGGATGAACTCACACATAAAGAAAACAGAAAGAGAACAAATAAATAACCTAATGTTATACCTCAAACTTTTAGAAAAAGAAGTCAAGCCCACAGCCCAGAAAAGGGAGGAGATTATAATGCTTAGGGCAGAAATTAATGCAAATGAGATGAAGAAAAATCTACAAAAAATAAGGGAATCAAAGAGTTGATTTTTTGAAAGAGTAAAGAAAATTGATAAACCCCTAGACAATCTTATCAAAAAAAGAAAGGAAAGAACTTAAATTCATGTAATAAGGAATGAAAAGGATGAAATCACTACAGATCCTACCAAAATTCAAAATATCATTAATACCTACTTTGAAAATCTTTACTCCAATAGGATAGAAAACCCAGAAGAAATCAACAGATTCCTAGAAATGTACGAATTACCAAAGTTGAGCCAGGAAGGTATAACAACCCTGAAATACCCAATATCAATTAATGAGATTCAAAATGTCATTAAAAACTTACCGATAAAGAAAAGCCCAGGCCCTGATGCATTCACAGCAGAATATTATAAAACATTCAGTGAATATTTAATACCAACACTCCTCAAACTCTTCAATGAAATTGAAAAGGAAGCAATTCTCCCTAACTCATTTCTGGAGGCATGTATTATACTAATACCGAAACCAGAGAAGGACCTAACCAAGAAAGAGAACTATAGGCCAATCTCCCTAATGAATATAGATGCAAAGATACTCAATAAAATATTGGCAGATAGAATGCACCAAATCATAAGTAAAATTATACACCATGACCAGGTCTGACCAGGAATGCAGGGATGGTTCAATATTCACAAATCAATTAATGTAATATACCATATCAATAGAGCCAAAGACAAAAACCACATGATCATCTCTATAGATGCAAGAAAAGCTCTTGATAAAATCCAACACACATGCATGTTAAAAACCCCAGAAAAAATAGTAATAGATGGCCTCTACCTCAATCTGATCAAAGCCATATATGACAAACCAACAGCCAATACCATACTAAATGGACAAAAACTGAAAACTTTCACTTTAAAGACAGGAACAAGACAAGGATGTCCACTGTCACCACTACTCTACTATTCAATATAGTTCTAGAAGCATTAGCCAGAGCAATTAGACAAGAGAGAGAAATAAAAGGAATATGGATAGGAAAGAAAAAAGTAAAACTATCACTATTTGCAGATGACATGATACTTTACATGGAAGACCCCAAAAACTCCACAAGAACACTCCCTCAATTAACTGGTAAATTCAGCAGAGTAGCTGGATACAAATCAACACCCAAAAATCAATAGCATTCCTCTACACAAACAACAAACAGACTGAGAGAGAAATTAAGGAAACCATGGCTTTTATAATATCATCCAAGAAACTGAAATATTTAGGAATCTATCTAACAAAAGAGGTAAAAGATCTATTCAATTAAAACTACAGTACTCTGAAAAAAGTGATTGAAGAGGATTTCAATAAATGGAAAAACATTCCCTGCTCATGGTTAGGAAGAACCAACACTGTGAAAATGGCCATACTACCAAAATTGTTGTACAGATTCAATGCAATTCCCATTAAACTACCATCAGTGTACCTCACAGATCTAAAGAAAACATGCCTTAAGTTCATCTGGAACCAGAAGAGACCCAGAATAGCAAAAGCAATCCTGGGCCACAAGGACAAGTCAGGTGGAATCACAATCCCTAATCTGAAATTATACTACAAAGCTACTGTAAAAATCAACCTGGTACTGGCTCAAAAGCAGACCTGAGGATCAATGGAACAGACTGAAAGATACAGCCACAACCACAAACACACTCAGCCACCTAATTTTTTTTTTTTTAAGTACTGGGGATCGAACTCAGGACCCTGTGCTTGCTAGGCAAGCACTTATTCCACTGAGCTATATCCCCAGTGCCCAGCCACCTAATTTTTGACAAAGGGGCCAAGCAAGCTCACTTCAATAAATGGTGCTGGAGAAATTGGTTTGCCACTTGCTGAAGACTGAAAATAGACCCAAGTCTATCACCATGCACCAAACTCATGTCAAAATGGATCACAGATCTCAATATTAAAACAGAAACACTAAATCTATTGAAAGAGAAGGTAGGCAAAAGTCTTGAAGATATAGGAGTAGGCAGAGAGTTCATGAACAAAAATCAAACTGCATGGGAAACACTTCAAAGAATCAATAACTGGGACCTCATCTTCCTGAAAAGTTTTTGCACATCTAAAGAAATCACCGGCAGAGTAAAGGAAAAACCCACAAATTGGGAAAAAAATCCGAACTGACTATCCCTCGGACAAAGGCCTTCTATCTAGAACATACAAAGAATTAAAAAACATGAACCTGTCCAAATTCAAAGACCCAAATCAGAAATGGGCATTTAAGATGAATACACACTTCTCAGATAAAGAAATACAAAGAGCAAATAAATATATGAGAAAATGTTCCACATCTTTAGTCATTTGAGAGATGCAAATAAAAGCAACACTGAGATTTCATCTCACCCCAGTAAGATTGGCCAGCATCAAGAAATCATCCAATAACAAATGCTGGTGAGGCTGTGGAGAAATAGGAACTCTGCTCCACTGCTGGTGGAAATGCAGACTGGTGAAACCACTGTGGAGATCGGTTTGCAGATTCCTCAGAAAACTAGGACAAGAGGTCCCACTCAACCCAGCTATTCCCCTTCTGGGTATTTTCCCAGAAGATCTGAAAACAGTGTATCACCGTGATGTATGTGCACCCATGTTTATAGCAGCACAATTTGTAATAGCTAAATCATGGAAGCAACCCAAATGTCCATCCACAGAGGACTGGATTAAAAAAACTGTGGCATTTTTACACAATGGAATATTATTCAGCTATAAAGAAAGACAAACTAGAGGCTTTTATAGGCAAATGGTTACAATTAGAGATCTTGCTCATAAGTGAGGTAAATCAGATGTGCATGTGCGAACAGCGTATTGTATTATTAGTGTAGGAACCTGGAGGTGGGACCATAAATCGCAAGGTATGAAGGGAGAGTGCTCAAAAGTAGAGAGCAATTGGGATGAAGGGAAGGTGAAAAAGAGGAGGGGGAAAGCTGTGTAGGTATGTATATATGTGCGGGATGGCTGACATGGTTGCACTATTGTCTCATGTCATTTTTATGTAAGGAACAATCGATGATTAGTTATTTGATCAATCTTGTATGGCTATGTGTATTGTCCTGAGCATACACTTTGAAGTTATCAATGTGTAATACAACAACCATTGTTGATCCTCTGCCACCTTATCTGTTGTTCAGTTTTTGTACTGTTCTTGTGCTGTGTGTCTGTTTGTTAGTGTTTTTGTTCTTTTACTTTTAAAATTAAAAAATATATATATAGCTAGACTAGGCAGAGTAGAGCATGCTTGTAATCCCAGCACTCAGTAGACTGACATAGAAGAATCTCTGCAAGTTTGAGGCCAGCCTGGGCTACAAAGTGTGTTCAACTCCAGCATGAACAGTACAGTAAAACTCTTGTTTCAAGAAGATTAAAAAAAATTATAGCTACAAAAAATGATTCAGCATGCCTCCCTCAGTTTTGTTAACACACTAAGTGGTGAGGCTTTAAAACTCAAAAAAGGAGCAAGGCAGAGTGTTAAAGCATCTCACAAAGAATAAAAGAACTCAAATTGGTCATGGTGGTGAGTGTCTATGATCCCAGTTGCCTAGGAAGCTAGGCAAAGGATCTCTTGATTCTTTGACTTTGAGTCCGGCCTAGGCCACCTAGTGAGACCATATCTCAAAAAAGAACAAGGAATAGATAAGAGAACTGGATCAAAGACATAAGCATTGTTTTTGTTTTAATATAAGGATTTTACTCTACTTTATGGTTCTTACCAATAAAAACTAATGTGATCCTACTGAACAAGATGATTCTGAACTGCTGAAAAGTAACCGGCAAGTTTAAGTAAGTTGATATTTATTACCAACCAACCAAGCATATGTTCAATCACACAAAATAGTTTCCTTTATAAACTGAAAGTTAATTTGCATATTAAGTAGATATTTTAGAGACATGCTGAAAATAAAACATTAAATCAAAAACTAGACCCACTAACAGTTCAATTTAAATTAATGACTTTCATCAAAGATAATAAAATAACAATTCTGCATTCAGAAACTCTAATTTTAAGGCATATTAGATTTGTTTGGAATATTCTTTAAAATGAAAAACTGAAAGTTTGTTTTTTCATTTAAATCTTGTGTATGTTTTAGAGCAACTTTATTTTCTGCTATATTTTTATTTTCTTCTGTATTTTATGTAGCAGCCAACTTTCCAGTTCTTTCATGAAGCAAATTTGGAAAAGAGACCAGTTTGCAGATAAGCATTTTGAGGTTTGTTTGAAGGATTCGAATACAAATGTAAACTAATAGAAACTTAATATAGTCTAAAAATAAGTTTCTAGTTGGTACATATACATATATCTAACTCTAACAATGACATTCATTCAATTTTATTTCTCCTACTGCCTTAGTAATTCCTATTACATTCACTTTGACCCTCAAAAATTTTATATTAATATATATTTGTAAATTCTATTTATATTATTTTTGTTGTCATTGTGAAAAAGATACCTAGTATGGGCAGCTGAAGGAATCAGCCTAGAACTCTCTGACAGCCAGAAGATGTACTTTCCAACACAGAGGCAAATCTTGCAATAACAAACAAGCATTTATTCATCAAACAAAGCAATAATGTTACTGTTATGTAAAACATACAGGGAAATCTAAGAAAACTAAGTTAAATGATTTTTATTTTTTAAAATACCTATAAATTGGAGACATTTCCTCATAGATGGAATTCTCTGATTATTTTCAAGAAATACAAATGTTTTGATTTCAATGGATTGAAACATGCATTACCCAAAACAGAAAAAAAAAAAGATCTACAGTCTATGGAAAGGATGGTAGTGTACTGGACAACAGTAACACTGGCTAGGCTGTGATTCATGAGCTAGTGCAGTGCAGCCCATTCATTTAACCTTAAGTCTCAATTTGCCTATTAAATACTTTGGATGCTTATGTCTGGGCATTTTGTTGATAGGCAAATTAGGTTATATATAGATAGATGGATAGATAGATAGATATAACAATCTTAGAACTATATATAATTCTATAATATAGATTAGGATTGAATGCCAGCTTCTTCTCAATGTCCCTATTGGTTAATAGGGACATCCATGCATTATTAACTACTTGTGAGAAATATAGTAGAAAAACCATGGTAAAAGTTTGGAAAGTAAATCGGTTTGTAAATGTGGAATCCACTTCTTGGAGAAAGATTTCATCAGTTCAGTAGTACTTTAGTAATGAACCATGCCCAGTGGACCTAGCAGAGCAATTTGAGATTTAGGTCCGTTAGTTAAAATGCAAGAGAACTAAAAGTGACCAGACCAGATAATTTTAAGTTTGTGTTCTATCAGTTTCTTAGTTTAGATTGATGAGTTTAACTGGACTTAAACATTTGAATGCAATGTTCTCAAGAAAAGAGAAATAGTTCTCATTGACTTAATTTAGCATTTTTGCATTTTATTATGATTATTTAAAAACTTGCAAAAAAATTTTTAAGTTAAAAATGTGTGTGTGCGTGCATGTGTGTGTGTGTGAGTGTGTGAAATAGTTCACTTCATCTACTCTTTTGGGTACTTAATATAAACCCAATTATTCCTGCCATTACTGCTATTTGTATAAAACAGCACAGAGCAAATATTGCAGATGTTTCTGTAAAGAAGAATCATGGTGGGTGCCTTACCAATTGTTTGAGTCTCTGTCAAATAATAATTCAAATATAAGGAAAACACAAGGCTGGATTAAATTTCAGTCTGGATTCTCTGCTGTTCACATCCATACCCACAAAGATTTGCAACACTTTCGTATAGTTTTCAACACATGAATCACAATATTTGTTATGTCTGCATTTACAAAGGTGAGGTAACAGCACTCACCAAGCTCCACATACAGGCAAAAACTAGTTCCACTATTTTGACTGGCGTGACAGTCAGTGACACGGTAAGGCAGCTTAAAGGACAATCAAGTAACTCGATTGACTGAAGTGGATAGCATAACCTGTTTCCTCCTCGCAGTCCTCCCCAAACGACCACTGCACCTTCATTTACCTGTCAGTCAAACTCATCTCACAAAACAAGTTTGTACTTGTACATATTGCATCTGGCAGAATTACTGAGTGCTGTTCTACAAAAGAAGAAAATCAAGACCACAAAACTCAGTGTTAGTTTATAATATCCTCATTTATTTTATTTTCTTAGTAATGAGTTGTTCTGCAGTTTTTGTCTCATAGCAACTTGAAATTCAGAAATAAAATTTCAGTTGTTTTAATAGAATCGTAATCTAGAAGTCTGAATGCATTTTATTTTCTAATATTTACATTTGAAAAATCTTTTCACACTGACTTATACCAGAAAATAATCTATTTGAAATTGTTTTCCTGGACTGTTCTTAGTTGGAATCAGAGATATAAAGCAAACTGACAAACTCTGTATGATATGTATACATTTTAAATGAATATTTTAAAGACTCATTTTAACAAAAGATTATGGTCCCTTGAAGTATCATTTCTGTCAGTGCAACCTTCTTTGATTTTTAGCATATTCCATGATTTGTTATATTATCTTAAGTACTAAGAAATAAGACCTCTGTGCACTACCAAAAAAACAAAGAAAGAAAGAAAATTGAGGATCTATGTTTTCTACTTCTATAAGAAATTCCAAACCTAAAAGTTTTTTCAGAAGAAACAAATTTACTCCAAAGGTGAACATTTTTCACTGTTATAAAAGGTCAAGAATTCCTTGAAGAAACTTCATGGCACACTTACATCATATTTCAAACTATTTAAAAGAAAACAACTTGGTCATCACAACTTTTTGCTAATGCTACAGAATATAACCCAGTAAAAATCAAACTAGCACCCATAGGGCGGATGGGTTGCATCCGATGCTTACACGGCTGTCTGTGCTCTGTGCGTTTCAGGACACCGAAATCTCCACACCGCTCTACACTGTAGGTATGCGAAGAGCAAGAGACGCCAAAGAGAAGCAAACACTGCAGATAGTAAGGAAGCGGGAGTGGGACAAACTATCATCAAATTATATCCGGCCCTGTACTATCATGTTCATTAAAGAAAACTTGTAAAAATGGAAGCAAACACAAACACAAATAAATGGAAGAATTAAATATTCATTAAAGTCCTAGTAGGGACATGTTGTTTAACTAGAGTAGCGGTTTCTTGCGGTCTGTGTCCTTGCTTAATTGTCTTTTAAGAAAAAAACAAATCTGGGTATGATAACACAGGCCTGTAGCACTAATGCTCTGGAAGGCTGAGGCAAGAGGATTCCTAAGTTTGAGCCCAGTGTGGGAATCTTAGCAGGACCCTGTTTCAAAATAAAGAAAAAGAAAAAGGAAAAGAAGAAAAAGAAAAAAAAAAAAAAGAGAGAGACTGGTAAAATAGCTCAGTGTGTAGGTCCTGGGAGGAAAAAACAAGAAATGAAAATATTCTAGTCAAAATATCATTAAATGATATATGTGTGTGTTTTTTGTTATGACAAATATATCTTTACATTTTCATGAATGTAACACTCTTAACACTTGATGTCCAATTTTTCATTCTAGTAATTTCCGAGATGATAACAACTGGGATGTATGGTACTAGATGTTTTACTGAGTTGCATAATATTATTCTAATTAAAATATTGATTTCTAAAACTTTAATTTATAAGAAATGTGTTCTACAGTACACATGTTGAACATCCTCCTTTGATAAAATTTGCATAGCACAAAGTCACAGAAACTATATTTATAGTTGAAAAGTGAAAATATTTTCTTGTATGTTTACAGTTGTTATTCTGTTTTACACTATTAAATATTTGATACACTATTACACAATTGCCTGATGGTGGATACACTCATAACTGATTTAGAAGCACATGGTGTTTTTCTCTATCTCTTTAGTAAATCATATTATTTTAAATCAGGTTAAACAAAAATGACCCACACAAAGCTTTATTTAATTTATATAGAATTTGTAAAATAGGTTGCATGACTTGCATGACTGCAAGAACATTAGAGATTGAATTTTGAAGAATGAGAGAAAAAATGTAATAAGACTTCACATAACTCTGGCATATTGTTGACAATGTGGCCTCTGAGCTAAAAAATCTAAAAGCAATTAGAAACAGCAAAATGGAGCTTTTGATTATTATATCTTATGCAAAACTGGCTGAATTAGAATCTATTAATGAAAGCCACGTAGAGGAAATATCCTTGAAAAAAACCCATTCATTCCTTTCAATACAATGAAATTATATGAATTTAGTAGCCACAATTATTTTATGTCTTCCATGAAAAAGAAAATGCCTATAACAACTTCCATTAATTGTATAAGGAGAAATTCATGAACAATTTTATAAATGCCTAGTGAAGTATCTAGCAGTGAAATTAAATCCCTTTTATGTATTAGAGTGAAGAAAAGAATACATAAAGAAACTGTATCAAATATTACTCATGGTTATATCCAGGTTATGGTTATATACTGAAGTAATACACTGTCTTCTCTGATTTTTTATGTTTGGAAATTTTCATTATAAAAATAAAATGTAAAGTCTGTCTAATGATAAATTAGACCATTTGTGTTAAATCTGAGCTAAAATTTAAACACTTTTTCCATGTCTGACGAATACATAACAAACCAAAGATTATTGACCAGTCTTGTAGTTAGTGTCAGCGTTCTTCCTGAGGGAAAAATAAATGTCTGATAACAGAAAGCACATCTAATCGCTAGTCCATGTAGCTAAGAATGTTAGGCCTTTAAAATTTTAAGCCTACTCACTTATCCTGACCATTCTGATTGTTTAGGCAAAATGTAGCTGAAAGTAGAAATATGTTCTGAGAAAGAAGTTAGTTATCAAAAAACAAGTGAAGCCCTCCATTCCACATTAGTCAAACAAAATGATTTTTTGAAATAAGCTAAAAAGCTGTAATACACTCTAGGAATAAGGTACACTTGACAAAATACATACAAAGGTCATTAATACCCAAAGAAATAACACTTAAATTTTATAAGATTATGAGTCCATCAAATATATGTTGTTTGGTACATTTTGCTAAATACATTTTGTAAGACAGTAAGATTTCTTTGTGAAAGGATAAGCAAGAAATGCTGATTGGCATAATATTAAATTACGCCAGTTATCTTTCCCTAGCATCACCTTCAGTAAAGCCTGGATTTTATTTTGTTGGGCAAAGTTTTAGTTCTAATATGCAACATTTGCAGTTTGTGCAAAGCACATTCAATGACTATAGACTTGGACTAAATGGTAAATAGATTTAGGAGTTTCAGCCAGAATGCCAACTCCTTTGCTTCCCTCCAGGGAGAGAGCTTTCCCCTGTCCAGTGCCACACTGGTAGGAAGTGCATTAGTAGATGGTGCTTGAAAAATGCTGTACAGTTGGTGCCCAAGTAGTAATGCTACTCTAAGGATCCTTTATTAAAGCCCTCTAATTATAGTAGAGTATCTCAGAACATAAAAGTGACCTGCACTGACATACATAAATTTGGAATCATATGACATGTAAATACATTCTAATGGCAAAACTACACATTTCCTCTGCTTAATAAAAGAAAATATTTAAGTTGAGACACATCAATATGATATATATGAAATGTGATGGAAAAGCTATTCACAGAACAATAATAAATAAAATTCCAAATTAATCAAGTCAGAATGACATAATTCTGCTGATTAAACAAGCAATAAAAATGGAAGGAAGAGAATAAGGTTTATCTTTTCTCTGTTCTTAATAAGGTAGCATACAAACCACTTTTAAATGTGATCAATACATAAAAAACACAGTGTAAGACACAGTTTCCCAAGGTGTTGTTTTTCATATTCAGGAGTTACATATACTTGGCCAATTCAGTTGACCAAGAAAGTACAGTTAGCTCTACTACATCCTTTGGCAGAGGGTACAATCTGAAAATTTCAACTGTGAGTCTATAGAAGAGAGGGAATGCAGCATTTGGCCGTGTGAAAGTTTTACATGAACTATAACAGGTGAATATGGAAATTAGTTCTCTAACGGAACCAATCCTGAAAAATGTGGGTCTAAATCTCAAAGAAGCAAACTGACCTCAAAATACACAAACTGAGGGGAATAAAATGGTTTTTCAAAATGCCTCCTTTGGTTGTTCCCTCAGGAAAAGCAGTTCACAGTTGTGTAGTCTCAGCATCTGCCACCTATGAGTATTTTGTGTATAAAAATGCTTAGGTGATTATATTTAAAATCCTGAGTTCTCTCTGATGTGACCTGTCAGAGAAAGTAGACATATTCCTAAATTCCTTTCAAGGCCTATCATTATTTTTATTTTAAGAATAAAGGAAGAAATATTAACAAACAGACATCCACTTACAAAATAGCATAAGAACAATACAAAAAATACAGAGCTACAGACAAAGTGGTAGGAAATTAACAGTGGTTGTTGTATCACTATTGATATCTCCAAAGTGGTTTCTCAGGAAAACAAATAGAGACATGCAATAATGATCAAACCTGTAATCATTAACTGTTCCTTTCAGTGACGCAATAGAAGACAGTAGTAGCACTGTTAGCCATCCTGTATATACATGCATATATAATTTCCCCTTCTTTCCCTTCTCCTTTCCCACACCCAAGTTACCCATTACTTTTGAGTGCTTTCCTTTCATTTCACAATGTCTGTCATACCTCCTAGTTTTTATTCACTCTTTCAGGTTCTTACGCTAGTGAGAAAATACGTTACTTACACATGCAGGTCAAAGCCTATTGGTTTGAATGTTTCAACCATTTCAAACTCATAGAACCATTCCTTAAAAGTGAAGCAGTGTAGCTATTAATGAAACAGATTCAGCTCAACTTTCATTCAGCTCTTCTACTGGAAGTGCTGTGATGGGGAATCAAACAGAAGGAAAGCACTTTGGAGCACTGTACACCTCAATGATCTTGGAACTCATTTGCCCAGGGCAGCAGGGGAAGAGGTCACACATACATTCTATTTGATTCTATTTTGACAGGATGAAGTGGATTACCAAAACAACAGTTCATACATATTTAAAGAGGCAAGAAAGCACTTCTTGGGAGCTACAGCTTTAAGTGCTTTGTACACCATATGTCTACTTTTTAATGGGTCTTCTTATTTAGGAAATGAAAATGAAATTAGGAGTAGCCCACATTTTCCCATGGAATGAATGTGCCTATCACGTGAAGCAAATGGACATATTGCTGTTCTGTGTCACCACCAACTTCAAATAAAGGAGAAATTGTTTATAGTGGAAGAGAATCTTCCAAAAGCACTTAAGAAAACCTTTATGGTGGATGTTTGTATAAAGAAGTATAGTTCTGAACAGCAGCTGTTTTCAAATAATGCAAAGAGCATTAGAGGAAGATACACCAAGAAAGCAGGAAGGGAAAACAACTTATTTTGTGAACTAATTCACTCTTACTTGCAAGCTGTAATTGTACTGTGTATGGAACATATGTGTCTGCATTTTAAAAAGTAAGTCCTGGAAGAATTTCTTGACCTTTTCATTACTCAGTGCTTCACATTTTGAAAATTCTCTGTTCTTTTCAAACTCTTCCAATAGGTTATTGGTAACCTGTACTCCATTGGCAAAACGCATGCTCCAAGTAAGTAAGATTAAGGAATTGGAAGCAGGAACATTCTCTAAACTTAGTTCTTCCTAGTGAAATGATATAGTGTGTGTGTGTGTGTGTGTGTGTGTGTGTGTGTGTGTGTGTGTGTTGGTATGACATGTTACTGGTTTTTGTGTTTTTTCTGTTGTTGAGAGGATTAATTGTCTGACTAAATTTGCATGTCTGTATATGGGTTCATGTATTTACACTTCGAAGATATCAATGGATAAAGCAATAACCACTGTTGAGACCATATCACCTTGTCTATAGATTAGTTGTGATTGTACTATTTTTTATGCTAATTGGTGTCTGTTTGTCAATATGTTTTTGTACTTTTATTAAAAAAAAAAAAAAGAAACAGAATCAAGAGCCTTCATATTGACCTATGCCCTCTCTGCCCTTTTTAATTTCTTTCTGTGAGATAAGGTCTTGCTAAGTCACTAAATTTCTCACGCTGTGGAGAAACTTGTTGGCCCCTCCCAGAGTGCTAGGATTACAGGTATTCCTTACCACACCTGGCTGAGATGTAGTTGTATGTTTCTGTATCAAGTTTTTGATGTGATCCATAGGTAAAGGTTTGGAAATAAATATAATTTTTCTAGTTAGGCTGTGTGTAAAGGAAAATAAACTAAGATAAAATATTCCATTAGGGTACTCATTTTCATTTAAACAAATACATATCATTCATTTTTTTTCAGATAACTTGTTTATTTCACAAGAATTCTCCTCTCTGAGGTATCCTATTATTTCCTGTTCAAACAGCTATGTTTTTATATATACCAATGCACTGAAACTAGACTTGATATAAAGTGGTCAGTGAGCCCTTTATATTTGGGAGAAACTCTATTAAATGAATTATAATATGGTCAAGTCAGTCTTGGGGGGTAAATCTAGGATGGGGGAGACAATATAGAAGAGGCATAAAGGACTGCCAGAAAGTCTGAATTGTCTGAAATCTGATGTTAATGCTCACCTTCCTTATGCACTGGATCAATGGCACCTCCTACCAGTTGTCAACAAAAGCTTTCTTTTATCTGAAGTTAGGTTTTTGTGGGGATTTTTTGTATCAGAAACCAAACTCACAATCTTGCACTTGGCAGTCAGGCAGGCACTTTGCCTCTGAGCTATATCCCCAGCCCCTTATCTTAAATTGCTGGAGGGGCATTTCTGCTATACTTTCCAAAAGACTATCAAAATGCTCTCCTGTCTCTCCTGAAGCTGGTTTGAGTGATGATATTCCAGCTTATGGTACCCCATGATACTGACCAGAAGAGGTCCGGGGCTTCCAGGGACAAGTACAGCACAGGTATGAGCAGCAGCGCCTAGGAAAGAAAGAGCTACGCGACAGCGCTAGCGAGCTCTCCGGCCAACAGGTAGCTGATGCGTCCCTCGCCGAGGATTCCCTCGCCGAGGACGTGAAGATGTGCAGACCACGTAACTCAAGGCACACAGGAAAGCATTATCATCACAGACAGGAAGACCAATAAAAACTGTGGCAAAGTTCAAAGCTAACTTTGTTTCTGTCATTCACTTGTGTTTTCCATGAATCTACCCTATTTACTCATAACAGATCTGTTATTTGTACTATACAAGGTAGTAATACTTCAGAGGCAAGTGAAACAATAATTAATCTTTTTCTCAAAAAGATGAATGGGTAAATCTGCTATGTAAGACTGCGAGTTCATTAATGTCTAAATGATAAAAGAGATACTAATCTCTCTTCATTACTCAGATGACATTAGTTCCACCTACTATGAAAGTTTATTCATAACTTACATGATTTTAAGTATTCTTTAGTGGACGATTCAATGGTTCAACTAAAGATTAGGAGAAATATCCATTTAATCACCTTCACAGAAGAATGCCTTTAATTTTCTTAAAAAATCATTTATAATTTCTATAAGGAATATGATTGAATTTTTTAAATAGGAGAGAGTAATATTCTAATTTTTTTATATTTATTGGAAAATGACACATACAAATGAACATTTTAAAAAATATATAAAGCGTTGACTTAAATGATTATGCTTGAGTTAAATAATAGCTTTGTGGTACCCTCATAGTAAAATTTCTAGGTGAATATACAGGGCTTCAATTGAGGTTGAAGGTTAATTTCTGCTTATAGAGATTTGGTAATTTGTAAAAATATATTAGCATGCATTAGAAGGCATATTCTAAATGTTTCCTAGGATCAGTTGCACTTTTGATTGGATATGACATCATTTCCACATTATTAAAAGGTTTTGTTTTAAATTCAAATCTATTCAAACCTATGATCCAGTATTTCACAAATATTTTTAAAGTTATTTAATTTACAAGGCCTGAAAAAATCTTATGAAATTTGAGTTTTATTATAAATGTAGTGAAATTAGCAAAGACATTTAATATTTGTAGAGCGTTTATAATATCACATGTAACTCAATCTTAACAATAGTTTTGTGATTTGCAACTTCTTAATCATTTTATAAATCAGCAAACGGATTCTTAAAGGAAGTAAGTGACTTTGCTATGGCCCTTGGTCAGTGGTGAAACACCGACCACAGTTCAAATCTTTGGTGCCTTCTTTGGTACCCCGAAAGGAGTAAATATCTATACTGATGTCAATATAAACACAAATATGTACACATACACACATATATTGTCAATATGATCACCTCACATCTCATCAGAGAAATGAATAATGAAAATGAGGTGCACAAACTGCACACAGTACACTGTATGCAGCACACACTGTACACAGCACACACACTATTAAATATTACCATTCTTAAAGAAGAATGAAATCTTGTCATTTCCAGGAAAGAGAATGTAACTAGAAATCATCCCGTTAAGTGAAATTAGTCATTCCTGGAAAGGTAAATGCCAAATGTCTTCTTTTACATGAGAAATGTAAAAAGTACATAAATTAATAAAATAAGGGAGAGAGGAAAGCAAACTAGGAAGGAGAATTCTGGAGATAAGAGAGCCAAGGAGGGGAGGGAAGGGGTTCAAAGGGAGTAAGATCTTCCTATACATACAGCAGCTTCACTAAAGAAACCCCATCATTGTGTACTACTAACACGCACTAATAAAAATAAAAATAATAGTAAGTTTGGTTATAATTATTTAACCAACTTGCAGAAAGGATGAGAAAGAGAAGTTGAGAGACAAAAAGAGGAACAATAGGAATTGAATTCATAAAGATGTTCGTAAAGCACAATGTTAAATATATTAGAAAGATATAGTTCTGTATTAGATTTTGAGAGAAGAGTATTAAATAAAAAAGGAGGTCTTGATCACAGAGCTTATAGTCTTCAGGGAATGTCATATATTAATTACAAATAAATACATCACTATAAATTGCTGACTTTTTAAGAAAAGAATAGGGCAACTGGGTAACTTGACCTAATTTCTTATGCAGAGAGGTACAATTTCCTCTGAGCTCTGAAGGATGAGTATGAATTAGAGATGCAGTAGGTAAGGATGGAGCAAATTCCAGGTAGAAGGGAAACTCTGTGCAAAAATATTAACATAAGGAGGAGCATAGCACATTACAGATATGATATTTGGAGGTAGTGGAAATGTGAAGTTCAAATAGCTCATTTCTAATGCTCAATCTAGCGGGTGAAGAGATTTGAACACATGCCCACCTGATGACTGACACCTACAAAGAATCAATTTAAAGGTTTATACTTTAAAATTTGACTTATCATTTTCTTGAAAGTATTAATTTTATTGCAAAAATATTTTTCTTGAGAATCAAATCTATGTTTGACTTAGGTAATCAGGAACTAATAATGAACAAGATACACATATTTTCAAAGTAACTAGATATAAACTCATTTGGAGGAAGAATTACCCTTGCCTGTACCACTCCATTTATTTTTTTGGGTTCCATTGTCCATGTTTATAAAATAAGCATTTGACTTAGACCCAGGTGTCTACTGCAGATACCTAAAGCTGTGAAATGTAATTAAATTAATTAAAGAAATTTCATCTAGATCGCTAGCTCATATAAGTACCCAAAGTACTGCCTTCTACAATTTTTCTGTAACTTCTTCCCTTCAGGTGTTATACTAATAAGTTTGGATCAATTAATAACTGTAATTGAAGCTGAACATAATTAAGCATTTAATTTTGAGCTCTTTGAGTTTTACTCCATTACTAACAACATGAAGTTGGATAAAGTGAGGAATTAAGGGCAAAAGATGACCAGGAAAGGAAACGTTCAGCATCCTCTCTGATCAGCCAAGTGGTGCATGGATAAATTAGGTCTATGCTAAGTATTAAATACGTTTATATGTAAGTTGACAGTAAAAACGGTAGCTGGCCCCACATACAAATATCTGTCTGTAAGCTTTACTCCTCCGCTTTTTCTCGACAAGTTAATCTCCCAAACCTTGAAGCTCCGTTATCAGTTACTCAGTGTCTTGAAATGGATCTTTAGACTTTTTTAGAAAGAAAAAAAATGCCTTCATGCCATAATATCTCCATCCATCTTATGTACTTGATATTTTGAGATATTTTGCCAGGTACTGCAAAACTGCAGAAGATGCCTTGGGCCATACATTCAAGCCATATGTTCTCAGAGCCCTGAGGACCATAAATGAAGTCTGATTTATAATGTGTTGATTCTTGGAAACAGACTTAAGAAACACAGAATGTAAACTATTTTTTTTTTAAACAAGGGTCTTTTTGAGGTTATACATCCCCAGGATTTTACAACATAAATATCAGACACATCTATGGAGATTTTTAAAATTGCCTGTCCCTGAGCCCAAGTCTCGACATAACATATATTTGTTAGTGTGAAATATGGAAATCCATGGCATTTAAAAGTTATCTAAGTGATTCAGAACAGGAAAACCTGACTTCTTTCCATGGGCCAGCTTTTTGGATCTATTCTCTAATCTAAAGTGCTGTTTTGTAAAGAAGGAAATTGACTCCACACTTACTAGGTTGTTTGTTCAATTCTCTAGTTAAATAGATGGCTACAGATTTCCTACATTTCAAACCAGTCCTATTTCTACTATATTATTTTGCCTTGATCTTTGTCAGTATGTTATGTGATCAGCACAGTAGATCTGCCATTAAATGATCAGGAAAGTACTGAGTTATTGAACAATATTCACTGCTGCACCTCACAATGCAGAATACTTTCCTAACGAATGCTGCTTTTTGCTATTTTCATTTTTTTTTACCTTGAGCTTGTTAAAATTAGACAACACTGTCCAAATAAAACACTTATGCATGCAGTCTTGCTTCCTTTAAGATGTTTCATTGTGATACCTACTTACTAACAGCCTGATAACATGAACTTTTTGATAATCAGCAACATAAAATATTTTTAGACCATCCAAAGGAAATGAATATTTAATTATTGTTTCATAATTTACTTTGTCTTAGATTTATATATAGATCATGAAACAAAACATTGACTTGTGTTTTCTTCATTACTATTTACATTTCCTGCAGAATGCCAACATAACTAAATATTTCTGAAATAAGGTTGTTAATAAATAATAGATGAAGATCTGAGTGAAATCCCTTATTAACTCTACCTAATCAGGCCTGCTTCTTGAAGAACTTATATATGAGTTGTATTTCTTGGCATCATTAGAAAATTCATCAAAAATGAAGTAGCATTTTTAATAATACATAAACCATAATAATCTCTCAAAAATATGTACAAAAATCAGTCCATTGTTTAAAGCAATTGAATGGTTTAATTTGCCATGTACAATGAATTCTAAGAGCCTTATTGTAGATTACAAAACCCGGTGCCATTGGGACATGCATTTAATCTCTGAATTTGTCTTTCACCATTTTCACGCTTGCTTACAATGATCAATCACATCAGCTTCCTTTCTCTTTCTCAAATCTGTCGTTATTTTTACACATTTGAGTCCTGGAACTAGCACTATCTTCTGAAGTACAATGTTCTTGTACTAGGGAACTGCATAGATCTGGCAGGGTAATGATTCCTCTTTAGAGAATCTGTGTCTGGTAGCTGCATCTAAAGTGGCCACTGAAGAGAGTCTTTGGCTTTTAATTCTCTAAGGCAGTTGTTATTATCCATTTTTTCTTGCTTATTTGTTTGCACCTTTGTTTCTTTTATTTCACTGGACCACTAGGTAGCAATCCCCATGAGATTAAAGGTTACTTTTTCCTCTGATGCACAGTTGATGTTTTATCACGTCAGTAAGAATGTACTTCTTACTATTTTTAACATTATGTGAAAGAAATCCATTATTTCAATTTATGAGAGCAAGAAATCTGAGAGACATCCAAGATAGCTCTATATCACATAAGATATGACAATTTGGCTTTCTAGAAAACAAAATCCAAATTTCATTTATACAAAGATCTCAGTGAATAGCATCATAATAATCTATATGTGTATAAGCTATATTTCCCCCTCAGATAAACATTGGAGTCTCATTTATGGCTGCGTAATTATAGCTTGCACATATTACTGTTAATTCTAGTACAGTAGATTCTGAGGAGCTGAGTCTAGCAGGTCATAAGGCAGGAAAACAGGTGGAAATTTTAATACTGTTTGATATCAGTCATCAACATTTAAAGTGATGTCAACTTGGGTATTTTATCTATCATTTCAAGTCAATCTATGTTCTGTAAAACAAAATCAAATATGAACTGGTCATAAAAAGCAATTTACGAATGAGCCTGTGCTTGCTCAGTTGTATCAGAACAACCTTTCCCTAAAATGAGAGATTATTTTATCGAAAGCAAAATATAGTTTTTAGACTAAGAGAAAAATAGTCATAATTTCACAATTCATATGTAATTTTCAGTTCCATGTGAGGAATTTTAAGAGCCATAAATGAGTAAATAAAGTCATAGAATGAATATATTTTCTGGTCAGTCAGCTCACACTATTTAGAATCAAAAAGAGACTAGGAATTAAACTCAGCATTACCTCGTTCTAATGCACAAATCTTGCTCTTTAGAAAAAAGAGATCATGATAGATTCTTTATCTGAGCCAATTCTTGCTCTTAGATATTCACAGACAATTCCCACAGTGGGAGTGAATCCATCACAAGATCCTGGTGTGCATGAAATAAATTCTCAAGAGTAAGAAGACAACCATACTGCCCACACTCATTGAAAAGCAGCAAGGATTTTAAAATGTCAACTGCATGTAGGGCCCATCATTAATAGACTTCAATCAAAGCAGTTTAAACACAGAGCCAATGAATCGGCAGTTGCCCCATATTAACCAAGGATTCTCAGAACTGCTGGATGCTAACAGCTGACAACTGAACTTTCATGATCACTGAAACTTTACTTCTGATTGTGCTTTGGGATGTGTCCCAACTACAGAGTGAAATAATTCTGGAACTTGTATAGGCCCAGTATACAAACATGTCAAGTATGAGAAATACTCTCATTTTTAACCTTTCCTTTATTTAAAATCGATATTAAGACTACATTCCTGTTATGTACATTTCTAAAATGATTTAGAGATAAAATGATGGCTAAAATGAGCAAAAGGGAGAAATATGAACAAAATCATAACAATCAAAAATTGTATTAAAATATCTGATTTTAGGATTTCTGGGAAGACAAGTCCTGAACAGCAGAGAAAAGAGCCTCTTCAAAATTCTGTGTGTAGACACTGGAATACAGCACTGTGAGGAGGAGAAGAAAGGTGAATCCCTGCGACCCAGGAAGGATATAAAGGGAGAACTGAGGCCCATGGGAAAAGTGAAGAGAGACTTCAGTGAAGAGGAAAGAGCTGGCAGGCGGTGGCTTCTTTCTGAGCCTAGACACACTGCATGGGATGGGTAGCTCCCACCTACAGATGCACAGAGGTTACTGGTGACCCCAGAGGCATTCACGGAGAAACATCACAATGGAATGCAAGAGTGGACACAGAAGACTGCAGTGGCTGGTGAGTTACCTGTGTTCAGACACACCCAGGAATGCAATTGGCCAGAGCTATCTTGAAGAGGAGCCAACTTAGCTCAGAACCAAGAGCAACTATTAGTTACATCTAGCAGCTCCTAGTGTTGGTGTATAGGAGACAAGTTCAAGTCAGTGGGAAAGCAGGGAGCCAAGTCAGAGCTGGTAGGGAACTCAAATTCAAGCCAAAAGGGGTGCACAGACTGCTGCAAGCTGAACAGGCCTGGTTTGTCTTCTGGCCAGAAACCAGCCTGAACTTCAGTGGAATAAAAGGTGAAGAATTACTGGGATTATCCAATAACCCACCACAAAGCTACAGCTGCTTGCTGGGATCCTTCAACTCAGATCTAGATTCTGCCCACATTATCGACCAGTGAAATCAGAGATACACATTAAATTACAACATTATTCCCCTTCTCTCCTCTCTTCTCCTTTCCCTTTCCATTTATTCTTTCTTTTCTTGCTTTTTTGTTGCTTTCTTTGTTCTTTTCTTGATTGTTTGTTTTTTATGTGTGTAAATATGCTTTCAACTTTCTTTGCTGTTGTTATGTTCTTGTTTTTATTTATTTCTTCTTTTTTTCTTTCTGTCTTCTTCACCAGGTTCTCAAAGTTTGCATAATCTTCGTTTGTCCTCCAGCCTTGCTTCTAATCATTTCCTCTTCTCCTATTTCTCTATTTTCCCCTAGCCCTTTTTAAATTTTCTCTCAAGAGCAAAATTACTATATTGAGGGCTCATTGATTGCATACAATGTTTGTTTCATTTTAGATTTTGTTGTTTAATAACAAATCTAGTTCATACGGTTTGTCGTTCTCAAGGTTGCGCTTGATGCTACTGTTATTGCAGATTGTTGCTCCTCAGTTGTTCTTCCTGGCATATCAAGGCTGAGATTGCCTAAGGGGGAATACTATAGGGCAGAGCCTCAGAGAATAACTTCTCAACCCCAATAAATTGAAGAAGCAAGATCTTGCAATAGATTTAAAACCCCAAATCCACTTAAATATGAAAGACATCCCTGAGAAGAAGTCAATTCCTAAAGGTTCTAAATACTAGCAATAAAGCTCCTCAGCACAGGCAACTTACAAGCCTCAACTCAGAAATTAAAGTAAAAATAAAAGAGAAAAATGAGAGAACACTTAAACGAGATGCAAACCAAGACTTTCAGCTCACCAAAGGCAAACCCAGGGGTCACTGAGGTGGAACAATTGAAAAGCCACCCACCAGAATTCTCTAAAATAGTAACAGTGGAGGTAACAAAGCAAATGAATGAGGTTCCAGAAAAAAATCCGATCAGGAATAATTTCTCAGGTAACTATAGAGATGGTGACCATAATGAAAGACACGCTTAGTGACTCTAGATGAGATACAGCTAAAATATACAGGAGATTTGGAACATGATAGAAGCCATCAATACCCAATATAGGAAAGAAATAGGATCCATGAAACAGTTAACAGGGAGATTAAAAATTCCACTGGAAGTATATTCAATAGAATGAGCAAATGTGAAGACAAAAAAGCAGATATAGAAGACAGGATTTCATTGAAGGGAAAAGCAAGAGACAGCACAAATAACATAAAAATCACGTTCACAGAAGTGATGGCAGAAAACTTCCAAAACAGCGAAAAAGAATTTGACATGCAGCTAAATTAAGCATAGAGAACTCCAGTTACCCATGATAAAAAAAAATCTACAGCAAGGCATGTATTAGGCAAGAACCGCAAAATTCAGGACAGTAACAGAATATTAAAAACTGTTAGAGAAAAGAAACAAATCACCTGTGATGAAAAACCACCAAATCACAGCAGACCCTCAGGTCTGCTTGGAGTGAAATATTGCAAGTTCTAACAGAAAACAACCTCCAACCCAGATTTATGTAACACACAAAACTATCTTTCAAAATTGATAGTCTTTATCTCAATCGAATAAAAGTTATCTATGACAAACCAACAGCCAACACCTTATTAAATTTACAAAAACTGAAAGCTTTCACTCTAAAATCAGGAACAGAACAAGGATGTCTACTGTCACAACTCTTACTGAATATAGTTCTGTTTACCTTAGAGCAATTAGTGAAGAGAACAAAAAAGAATAAGGTTAGGAAAGGAAGAAGGTAAATTATCATTATTTGTGTATGGCATGATATTCTACCTGGAAAACCCCCAAAACTAGCAAAAGGTTTTATATTTAATGACCAAATTCAGTAGCATAGCTAGATACAAAGTCAGCATTCAAAAATCAGTATCCTTACTGTACATGAATAAAAACTCATTGAGAAAAAATTATGGAAACAACACTTTTCACAATACCATCCAAAAAAATGAAATACCTAGGAATCGGTGCTTATATTGTCTTGTCAATTATGCATGCCTATATCTGGTAATCTGAGCAAATACTTTGAAGATAACAATATGCAATATATTAACATTAGTTAATTTCCTATCATCTTGTTTTGACATTTCATATCATTTTTATTGGTTTTTATTCTCTTTAAAATAAAAAATAAGGGGCTGGGGATATAGCTCAGTGGAATAAGCACTTGCCTAGCAAGCGCAGGGTCCTGAGTTCGATCCCCAGTACCGCAAAAAAAAAAAAAAAGAATAAAATAAAAAATAAAAAGAAAGTAGAAGACTTCTACATTGAAAACTACAGTACTCTGAAAAAGGAGATTGAAAAAGGTAGCAGAAAATGGAAAGATATCCCATATTCTTGGGTAGGAAGAACAAATATATTGAAAATGGCCACATTCCCAAAATTGTCATACAGATTTAAAGCAATCCCAATTGAAATCTAACAGCATATCTCACAGAATTAGAGAAAAAAATCCTAAATTTCATTTGGAACCCGAAAAGACCTACAATAGCAAAGGCAATTTTGGACAACAAAGCAAAGAAGGGGCATCACAATCCCTGACTTGACTATGATACAAAAGCATGAAACTGGGGAAAAAACAGATCTGAGGATCAGTGGAACAGATTAAAAGAACATAAACAACTCCAGAAATATTCAGCATCCTTATCTTTGACAGAGGAGCCAAACACATTCACTGGTAGAAAGACAACCTCTAGAATAAATAGTGCTGGAAAAAGTGGCTTTTGACTTGCCACAGATTATAACTAGACCGATATATTTCACCGTGCACTAAACTAAAATTGAAATTGATCAAAGATCTAAGTATTGAAACAGAAACACTAATCAGCTGAAAGGCAGAATAAGTAGAACTCTTGAAGAAATTGTTTTAGGCAAACACTTTATGAACAAAAACACAACTGCACAGGAACTATCATAAAGAATCAACAACTGGGATCTCATTTTAAAAAGCTTTTGCATATAATAGAGTGAGCTGACAACCCAGAGTGGGAAAACAAGTTTTTCAGCTGTTCCTCAGACTGAGGAGTACTATCTAGAATATATAAAGAACTCAACAAATCAGATCCCCAAAATTTAAAGACTCAATCCAAAAATGGATATCTGAAATGTAAAGACCTTTTCAGATAAAGAAGTAGAAACAGCAAATACATATATAAAAAAAGTTCAATATCATTGATCATTTGAGAGATGCAAATTAAAACAATGCTGAGAAACAGCGATCGTTATAAACAAGTCAATCAATAACATATGCTAATGAGGCCGTGGAGGAAAGGAATACTTGTCCACTGTCAGTGGGAGTGTAGTTTGGTGAAACCACTGTGGAAATCAGTGTGAACATTCCTCAGAAGCTAGCACTAAATGTCCTATTGGACCCACCAAGAAGATACTCTTCCTATATCTTTCTGAAACAATTAAAAGCATCATAAAACAGCAATATATGCATACCCATGTTTATAGAGGTATAGTTTGTAATCACTCAATATTGGAAACCACCCAAATGTCCATCAATCAATGAGTAGATAAAGAAGATTTAATTCTTTTATGCAATGGAGTACTACTAAGTCATAAAAAATGATAAATTTGATACATTTCTAAGTAAATGGATACACCTTGAGAACATTATATTAAGCCAAATAAATTGGACACACATCCGTACATACACAGTTTCTCTGGTGTGAGAAACACAAATTGTAAATATGGACCAAAATATATAATAAATATTGTGGAATAGGAAGAAAATATTCAGATTGGAAAGGGAACTAGGGGTGAGGGAGAAGGAAAGGAAGGGGCAGGGAAAAAAGAAGACAGGAAAGAAAAATACATATGAAGGTTTTATAAGTAAGGAGGAGAAGAGGAGTTGAAGTGTGGGAAATGGGAAAGAAAAAGAATCAAGCTATATCATGTACCAGTAAAAATTCTCTATGATGAATGTGATTGTTATGAATACTTAAAATGTACAAATAAAATTAATTTAAATATGTCAGATTTACATTTCAGATAAAAAGTAAAATTTTGAAGTATTCACTAGAAAATTAAAGTTAGTTAAAATTGATTGTTACTATAAGTAGTATGAGATACTGAGTGACATTTTTAATGTCACTTTATGTTTTAAAGTAAATTACAAATTTTACTAAAACAGTTAGAAAAGTAGTAATTGCTCCACTAAATCCTCTCATATCTCAAATTCCTGCTAAAGTTTAGAACTCTGATGAGAGTTAGGATTTGAGACATGGGACTTGATAGGTGAGAAAAGCAACTCAAAGATGAAAACATACTTTCCATTCTTTAATCTGTGTTACCAAATATACTAAATAATACAGCTTATATTGAAATACGTTTATTCAAATTAGACTCTGTATTTTAACTTACCATTACAAAATATCTCATATAAAGTTTAAAGTACCTCCAACAACAAATCTAATGATGAAAGGGGAAAAAATAGACAGCCCAACCAAGTGCCATGCTTTATGTGAGATTAGCCAATGAATAGTATATAATAATGCAAAAATTTGAAAATGTTGCACTGTGTATGTATTATCTATTCATATAGTTTAAAACAAGTATTTTATGAGATAGTATTAAAATGTTAATAATTTTAATGTCAAGAAGTCTCAGAACTATAATTATTTTATTCCAAAAGGGAATAATACAAAAAATTAAAATATATATTATTGTTTTCATGAGTTGAATTCTGTTTCTCAAAAAATATGGTGATGTTCTAAAGTTCTGTATCTCTGTGTGTGACTTTATTTGGAATATGGTCAATTCAGAAGTAATCAAGTTCAGACAAGGTCATACTGAGCAGAGTGGGGCTTTCATCCAATATGACTTGACTTAAGTCATTATAAGAACAGGAGATGTGCAGGAACACCCGAAGACAATGAGAAGATAGCCACACACAAAGACAAGGTAGAGTTTGGCCCTGTACAATCTCTAACCAAGTTCCTTAAACCAAGGAAGAAATGAGTTTATGGTCCTGAATTCTAGAGGAATCAGAGGAATGTGGCCTTAAAACTCGTTGATTTCAAACCTCCAAGGTCCAAATATAGGAGAATAAATTTCTGTTAATTTGTGCCACCCATTTTGTAGTAATCTTTTATAGTAGCTTCAAAAAAATAATACTGTACACACCGTACTACACACCTGGTATTATGCACACTTCACATCTGGGATATTTTTGTATAATTTATTTTACTATTCTCTTTCTCTCAAGTAAAAGTCTTCATAAGTAATACCTTTTAAAAAAACTTATATACAAGATAACTTCTTCAATAGCATAATTTATCAAATATAATTTAAGGCTACATGTGAGAGAAATGCTGGTATGAGTTATGTATTACCTTTCTGACTGATGGTCACAATATTTACCACTCACAACTGAAAGAATGAAAATTTTAATTTGGCCCATATATTAAGAGACTCAGTCTGTTCTTGGCTGGCTCCAAGGCTAAAGCATCATGGTGGACAGGCAGAGTGAAGCAAAGCTGCTTAGTTCATAGCACTGGAAACAGAGCAAGAAAAAGGAGGTAGAGAGGAAGGGGAAAGGACCTTATGTATAGGCCAAGGCCATGGGTCCATGACCCACACAGACACACCCAGAAGTGTGCTGTCCCAATCCCCAGGTAGATTCCAAAGCCCTTCAAATCGATATTCCCTGTATCTTTTGCAATCATGACACATTACTACCTCCCAAAGTTCTGATTATTTCTGCTGCTCAGTCTTAGATATTTCTTCTGGAAAAGCAATATCGATAGGTAGTCTTGGATCTTATTTTCTTGTAGCTATGGATATACTTACAATTACAGAGGATATGCTAGATTATATAATTTATTGTCAGGTGACTCATTTAACAATCAAAATTCAAAAATGAATAAAAGGGAAAATTGTATATTTTGAAAAGCATTAGTAACATTTCAGTTTAAGAAAAGTCTCATCATCTAAAAAGTATAGAAAGTACAGATTCAAATATATAGGTATTTTAAAATTGTAAACTCCATAAAATAAAACATGGCATAACAGGTTACAAAGATATTGTCATAAATGCATTCCAGAATTATTTCACATATATGGTGGTAGGTTGTTCCTTAAATATTGTCTTCTTAGTTTACAAGCAAAAATAGTTTGTGATAAAATTTTGGTCAATGTGAAGGCATATTTGTCTGCGAAAAAGCGCAGTATATTTTGGCTGTGTCTCTTGAAAGTAGTGTTAAAATCAAAGAGGCTCTAGAAAATTGTTACGGAGTAGTCAAAAAACAGGTCTGGGTAAGAACAGGGTTGATTCATTGTTGATCTTATACCTCTAGCTGTTCCCGTAAAATCTGTGAAGAATTAGGCCAAGTTTGGTTGGATTCATGATTCATGATCTTCAATATATTTTAAATATCTAAGATTATGCATCATTCTTATTTCCATTCTGTGGAAAGCAGTTTTACTCCTATTTACATTTCTTTCATGAGGGTAAGGACTGACTAAACTAGGGGCCATATATTGTCCTATGATACAGAGTGGTCGAAACATAGGCCTGCTTTTAAATTAGTTTTTTTTTTTTTTTTTCATGAGAGGAGAACAGTACAGTGTGGTTAAGAACAAAGCTTTGGAAGCTGTACAGCCCTGGAGAGCATGATATTCCATTTGCAGTGCGGTATGCAGGTCTCCAGAATAGGGATGATCACAGCTTCTATCTCACAGAAGTATAGAGAAGTCTGGATGACAGAACTCAGGTAAATCAGCTCCAACAGTGGTATTTTCAGCTGCTCTGTCAATGCAATTACAGGAAAATACCTCATAAGGAGAAGTTTTGAAGCCCCTGTCAATAAAAACCTGAGGCAGTAAGAGAAGGAGAAAATGAAATATATGTAAATAATAAATTGGTATTTGCCATCTCGAAAAGACAGACAAGTTTGACTGAGTAACTCTTCCACAGAAAGTACATTCAAACACTTCAAAGCTGACATGTTAAATGTCAGCACATTATTGACTTTCAATGTTTTAGTTATACATCAATCTTACTTACTCTGGTTTTCCCTCACAAGGAAATACGAAACTTTATTTATTTTTATATCATAAGCATTCTAGGAAAAATAGATTCAACCTAAGGTTACTTGCAAAATATGAAAATGTCATAAAAGTGTCTCAGTCCCAAGAATTTTATACATACAATCATTCCGTATGACACATTTGCACCAAGATTACTAAATGCTGCAAATCCAGTCAAAAAAGTGAGCAAAGTGACCCAGCAAAAAATATATATATATTCTGCAGATTGCGCAAATCTGTCACATATCTAGAGTAGCACCTTTGTGCACAATGCTTTTTTTTTTAACACTTCATCATGTTTGGAATCAGAAAAATAATTTTCTTCCCTCGACTGCAGATACAGAGGATATAATATTACAGTCAGCTATGTCAAAATCGGTGCATGTCTTTCTATATATGTCAGAGAGCTCCAAAATATGTCCGTATACTCAGAAACTATTTGCAGCCAGTAAATCCAGCTACAGTGCTGTGAAGAGGTGGAATATTTTCTTTTATGCTAAAAGCCATGGTGAGTGAAGGCACCTCAATTCTTGAAACTCCGGTCTATAGCTCGGGTGGACACCACCCTTGTTGAGTGTATCTTGTCCCAAGGCTTTGTGTAAGTTTGACCGTAGGAACCTGAGAATGGGAGGAGTTTGGTTATGAACTTCTGTAATCACATGAGGAGCCACTTGATATTCATTAAAATAAATATTTCATGAGTGAAAGAAATGAAGAAAGAGAGGGAGAGTGATAGAGAAGAGGAGGGGAGAGAAAAGAACGAAGGAAGGAAATAGGGAAAAGGAAAGAAAGGGGAGAGAAAGAGGAACAAAGGGATAGAAGATCAGAGGAAGGGAGAAATTAAGGGAAATTGTACATCGATTTATGAGCAGAGGGCTTTCTTGGATAATGACTTTCTTACTGTTTTGACACTAAAGAACACTGAATCAACTGTGAAGAATGATTTTTAAACTAATGATGGATTTCTACATGCAGAAGTAACTTTATTTCATAACATTGCCCTGCCTTGGTCCTTTCCCTAAGTTTTCATGATAATGGTATTAGGTATATATTAAAAATATTAGTAGTCACCAGTGTCATCCTTCCTCCTGAAATAGTGCTAATCTTTTGCTCTTCAAACCATTCAGCATTTCTCTGATACTTAGATAGAAGCAGATTGGGAAAATTAGAGTACCCTCAGGTAGCAGTGCTGCACACTGCAAAACATATTACAGCAGTTCATAATGCAAGGCCAAAACTCAGAAAAAAATCCTAGTGACAAAGAATTTCACACTCATTTGGCTTTCCTCTGGTCATTGATATTATTATTGACTGTTTTTATGCTTCCTACATATATGAGCACATACCTGGAATGGGAGAATTGAAACTACTCTTTTAATTATTATTGTCAATTAAGTAGTAATCATGCATACTCCCTGGCTCCAAGACACTGCCTTACATCATTCATGTCAGCGCTAGGCATCTGTGAGTAGTCTGAATTTACAATTTTTAAGTTATTAAAACCTATTAAATCTTCCATAATTCTTCTCCTTGTAAAATAGGACATCATCAAAAGAGAAATGCTATTTAGGAAGTTAACTACTGGCAATTAGACCCTATCATTTCTTACACTAGAGTTTAGAATACAGATCTAGTTCTATCTCCTCAAGGAAACAATAATACTGGTCACTTCCTAGTAAGATCCAGCTGGTCAAGTGGTGCACCCACCCATTTGATACCAGGGACTTGTTCCACAGAAGACAATTCTTGCAGAGACCAGGAATTGGGGTGGAGGTTTCAGAATGATTCAAAGTAGCACGCAACCTAGATCCCTACCTTATGGAGTTCACATGAGGGTTTATAGCTGTGAGACACTATACTCACTGCAGGAGGCAGAGCTCAGGCAGTTATGTGAATGACAGGGATCAGCTGTAAACACAGATAAACCTTGGCTCCCTGGACTGCTGCCTACTCGCCTGCTGTACAACCAGATTCCTGACAGGCCAAGGACCAGTGCACGACCTAGGCTTTGGACAAGATGGGGTTCTGCCTCGTCAAAGGCAGGGAACGTGAAGTTGGAGCAGAATAGCACATAATTCAGAAAGAACCAGGTTGAACTGCAAGTTGTCCCATTTCATAAGCAGTATGATCTTGAGAACACTGTGTAAATGTCTTTATGGGCTTGGTTTTCCACACTTTCTATAATAAAGATAATATCTTTCCCTTAAAGGCTGCCACAAAAACAATTAAGTGATAGATCACTGACAGTGATGGACACCTAACAAATGCTTGAAAAATGATAGTGAGGAGGGACAGAAACAATGAGAAACAGAACTTATTTATTAATTGCAATCAATCTGCAGAAACTCATTAAACCAAAGAGAAACTTAATACTGCACAACTACTGATGACTTGGAATCCGAGACCTTAGCAGGTGAGAAGAGTGGGTGCTCTATGGCTTTGGGGAAACCCTTGCTTGCCAGTTGCCATGCTCTTCAGGATAATGTGTCAGAAACACACCTGCCCTGCAGTCATACCATGTATCTATCCCCAAACTAACTCACTTTCAGGTATTTCTATTTTAAGAGCGCTCTTATGGTGAATACTTTCTTTTACTTTGTACACAGTCAAGCGATAATGTAGAAAAGAGCTTAAACTCTTCTGCTGAAGTTTTATAATTAAAGGAATATTTGGGCTGCATGTTGACTGGAAACTTTTCACTGAAAAGTAACAAACCTATTAATGGGACTCAGAATTAGTTGCTTTTGTATAACTGGGACAAAAATCTATGACCTGACACACAATTTAAAGGAAAAGCATTTTATTTTGGTATTTTGTGGAAGGCGGATCAGCATTTCTAGAGAATTCAGATGGCTCCAAGGCAGAAAAGATGTGGCAAAGTAGCCTGGCAGAAGACCGTAGCTTCTCCCATGGCAGCCAGGAAGCAGGGAAAGGGTGAGGAGCCAGAGAGAAGAGCACAGCCTTCAGGTCCTCTGAGGGGCCAGCCTGTGCTAATCTGCCCTACCACTGCACACATGGAACTCTGGGGGACATTTTAAATCCGAACCAGAAAAGAACCTCATGTTAGGCATAGCACTATGTAAGCACTGTTTTTCAAAATGTTGGTATATCTATGAAGTATAACAGCAATCCAGTTATTATATTTTAGGTTGAATTTATTGTATTTCTGTGTTGCTATGAAATTGATTCATTAAGGACAGCTGCCAAAAGTAATCACAGCTCAAATTTTTGATGTTTCTCACTTTATGTCTTTAGCCTCTTGTAGTTAGATTATCCCTGGATTAAATGATAGGTTAGAAATAATAGACACACAATAATACTATATGTGGACACACTCATTGTTACCATATCTTTCATTATGCAATTGTAAAATATTGATGTAATCATGTTAAATGACAGTCCTGCATGATACCTAAGTGCAATCACTTTTTAAAGAATAAATAGCTTTGTGTGTATCCTTCCATATCAGTTATGCATATATTTACTTCAAAAATACAGAATTTTAAATTTTATAGAGATGAAATCATCCCTTCACTACTTTGTCCTTACATTCAAAATGTTGAATGTGAGTCTGCCCATGCCAATTCATTCAGCTCTAAAAGTACATCATTTATACAGAAAAGTAAAGAGTGACCAACTCATCAGAACGTTAACAGTTTTTTTGCTTTTGCTTTTGTTTTTGTTTTTTGTGGTACTGGGGATCAAACTCAGGACCTTGCACTTGTGAGGCAGGCGCTTATTCCACTGAGCTATATCCTCAGCCCTAAGAGTTCTAATTATTGACTGATCACTGTGAACAGATATATCAGCTGAGGAACAAGAGGCTTACCATCCTGGATGAGAAATTACTGACTTTGAAACTACACTGAAATCAGCTGAGTTGGCCATCTGACATTTCTGTGTTTGCCTCCTGGACACCACCATTTAGAGGTAGCTTACTGACCACCCCAACCTAGCAGCAAGCCCATGCCACCTCTCTGCCCATGCTCCCCTACCAGTGATAAACCAGGCCATAAGCCTCAGTTTCCCAAGAAGATAAGCAATCTTTAAGCTTTGTTCCACTAAAATATCTAATGCATTGAAAATAAGAAGAATCACAACAAGGGAAAAATCAAGGAGTCAGTATTGCCACTAGCCGATGAAAACTCAAGACAGAATCTTCCAAGAATTTATAAAATGTCTTTCACTGTAGGGTCTAACACTTCACTACAGCCACCATTTTTTATTATCCTGCTGGGAATCATAACTATTGATTATCATATCATTTATATGTATTCCACTGTATTGTAATTATCTGTTTACACATCTGTCTCCCTTGAGAGCTCTTTGAGAGTATTTCACTTAAGGTCTATCATTGGATGCCAACCACTTGAACACAGAGCATGTTTTTATAAAATACTTGCTACTGTGAAATGTCTTTCTGAGAAACCTGTTTTGGAATCCGATCAAAGGAAGTCTTGTGCATTCTGAATTCATGTGATGCTCAAATGTCCCACTGTGTATGGTCAGTCACTCTCCCAGATAACTCTAGCCCATTCTTTACCAGTTTCTTCAATGAAAGAATTTTCTAAGCCCTTGATGTGTGTCAGGGTTTGTGCTTGGTTCCAGGGATACAGCTGTAAAGAGTACTAACAGACTCTTGCTGCTATGAAGCTTGCATAGTATGGGAAGGGCTGGAAGTTAGACAAATCAATAAACTTAGCTTGTTTAAGCCAACTCTTTCCATGTTTCAAGTTAGTAATGTGCATCTCTCTGACCACCTCCAATAGTCTTAGCTCATCCGAAGTATAGAAGAAAAAGATGTCTCCATTTTTCAAGCCTCATATCATTACACTTGTAATCTAAAATAATCTCCTCACTGCAAGGTCCTAATTTAATTGGATCTACTAAAACCCTTTGCCATGTAGTAGAACAATTCAGAAATTCTGGAGATTAATGCACATATCTTTTGAAACTATTCATTTTGTCTACCACAGCAAGCAAATCCCCTTATTTACCTTCATGTTGGACATTTGGGGGGCTGATTTACCCTCACCTTTTTAAGGCAGAACTGAAAAGACTGGCCGTATGTACATCAGTTCTTCTTTCACCAGTCATTTTTTGACTGGCCCCTGCTTGACTTCACTGGAATTAAGCAGCCCAAAATAGATTCCACAGTCAAGTTTAGCTTTCAAGGAACATCATGCTTTCCTCACCCTAAATGTTGCTTTTTGGCACTGGGTGAGACTGACACGGTTAAGATGAACTTCGGACAGCGAGTATCTATCACTAGGTAAACCTAGGTCCTGTGTTGCTCATTAATACAATTTTCACATAAATTCAGGCAGTGGATGACTATTTAGATAGTCCTCATTAAAACTTGCAAATGTAAAAGGTGTGAAATTTCAACATTGGAACCTGGAGGAAATAAGATTTCAAAATGGGACTGATCAACTTCTTCCAAGTAAATACTCTGAAAGCCTTCATATTTAGCAGAAATATCATTTCATAATACCACGGAGTACTTCAGACCAGAGACAGCAGTTTCCTGTGTAAGATTATGGGACATGTTAGAACAACTGGAGGCTAGTCCTATGCATTTTACTTTTTCTTTTTCTTCTTTCTACATTTTTATAAAAAGAAATTTTACTGCGTCTCCCTTACTTTCTTAATAAGCCAAATTCTCCTACAATTTTTGCTCTTTTTTCATCTGATTCTAATTGTTTCGCTTATTGTATGTTAAGTTTTCTAATAAGTCTAATCACTTAAATTTATTTCCCCTTTGCAAATGATTTTGTTTAATTACCTGCAGCCAGGAAAATAAACAACATGTTTTTCTGTGTTTGCCTAAGGCATGCAAATTGGCATTAATTTTACAATCCCTGGTTGTGTATTAGCTAGAGACTTTTTTTCGACAGAAATTAAAAGAATAAGAACTTTACTTAAAATGAATATACACGTAGACATGAATTATAAAATATGAATGTGCACTGTGGATATAAACTCTTGAGTTACTGCACATTACATAAGTATGTTCTGGCAGGAGACGCACTGAATTAGGGTAAAGAAGGAGAAAGGACAAAGAGCCAAATTTAGCTGTTTGTTTTGTTTATATGGGAAAGAAAGAGGTGCTTTCCTCCCCGTCGATTTTTTTCTAAGTTAGTAAAGTAACTATTAAGCATGCTTCTTAAACTAAACCTTAAAACTGTACAAAAGCAATTTGGGGATCTCAATGAGGTTCGGGTTTAAGAATTCTGAATTTGTAACAAGTCCCGAGATTTTTCCAAACAGAAGCAGGGCGTTTTATAGCCGCACATTTCACTGAATGCTCAGTTACTGCTCCAGTCCTCCTGCACATTTCTCCTAGCATCCATGAAAGCTGGAATCACACTGCAGGCTTCTAAATGGATTTCTCACATTCCCGTACAAAGCCGGCAGAGGACTGCGCTACCTGTCTGTCTGGGGCTGTCCCGTTAGCCCACCACCGCTGCTCTCCCAGCAAGATGCCGGGGAAGGCTCTAAACACATCTGATTAGTTTTCAGGCCTTCATTTTTAGCGAGTCATCACCCTCTTAACAGCAGATGATGCCCCCTAGTTCGAATCAATGTGAGTGACCCTGCTTACGATGGCCCGGATTAATGATGAAAAATGTGTCGTCAGCCTAGAGGTCCTTGGACATTTATCACCCAGTGGGTCTGCCAATTGGTGGGCCGCCCCTGGCTCATCAGCACAGTACTTTCCCAGGCTTAAAGAGATAGTGTTTTTTCAGATTAATTTAATGAGACCTGCTAGTGAGGAAAGGGCCACGGAAGACCATTAACTTGACAGATTCAGGTTGTACACATTTCAACACTTCTATAACTGGTGCGTTTGTTTCTGTAATACAGCTCTGCAGCCAAGTATTGCAGTTATTAGAATCCATACATGGAAGACTACAACTGCCTATATTTTATTTTTTAGAACTTTTCTTAGAAAATAAACCTAGATGTTTTATCAATATAGATATGAGTTTTAAAATGTTTGCTACGAACTAAAATATTTCCAGAAATTTTAAACATCCAATTATAAAAATTAAGTAGCTATCATCTGTAAAATAATATTATCCGCCCTTTCTCCTTGATTTAATTTATAATTTTACACTCAGCCTGCAGTTTTTCTTGGACTTGATCATGAATGCATTTACTTTCATTTGGAATACAGGAAAAAGTGTATGGAAGTAATTTAAACAAATTCTCACACGCAGAAAGTTTACATTCGTTCTGTTTCATAAACGCCTAATTAGCATCTGGCACAGCTATTGCTACTGTAGATATCCAGCTCCTTAGAGAACATGGAGAAATTAAAATGTGAAATTATTTTAGGCTTTGTAAACAGATCAAATATAATATAAGGAGCTGGGATGACACAGTGCCGGTTTGACAAATGCAACGGATTAAAGGAAGACCGTGTAGTTGGAGTCATTTCCTGTTCATCTGAATTTAATGCAACTGAAGAATAATGATTGTAAAGGGCAGGTAGCCACCTAGAAGTGAGGAGAAGATGTCAGAGTCACTTCCAACATGTGAAATCCTAACCATGGTGCCCTTATATTCTGAAAGTCTTTCTTCTAAGAACCACCCGAGGTTCAATTTCTAAGAAATTCTAAGTGTGAAAAATGCAAACTTTCCACTATGACCACTCCTTCAAGCAATGTCAGATTCCTGATAACTCCGTAAGGCAGTTTTACTTCCTCTATTTTGGCCTAATGAACAAAATACATAACAGTAAGAGAGGTTTCAAAGACTGTATGTGCCAGACCTATAACTTAATGATTAGAGTTAATAAAATGTAGACTACAGAAAATTAGGTACTTTCTTCAGATTAGTATAAAAGGTTCTGAAAATAATTTCCCCAATGAATATTTACTTAGCAATGAATGAACTCTGAGTAAGTACTTGTTGACTTGAATGAAAAAAAAAACAAAACCTCCATTTCTGTACTTGATCCCTGAAAGATACCTCAAATCTAAACCTACTGCACCCAGTAAGAACATTTAAATATGCAAAGACTGGAAGTAGAAATTATCAAAAAAGAGGAAAGAGAGATAAGGTAACATGCACAGGTGGAAGTTGCTAAGGTAAATAAGAGCCACGTTTAGTTTGGCAACAGTGAATTCATAGGAACAGGGTCAAGGATGTGGACTAGTGAGTACTAACAGTGATAGGACAAGTGTCCAGAACAAAGTGTAGGTGGAGAGTCCCCAGAGAATTTAGGGTGCAATTGTAAATCAATAGAGTAGATCAAGCTCAAACTGACCTTACCATCAGTTTTAACTATAAAAACTAGTTACAGTGTGCAATAACTTTTACAAGGTTGGATATAAACAAACAACTTGATTCAATATTTCATGCTCATTGGTATTTCTCATCTCACGCAATATAAGGCATTATATATTTGGTAATTATTTGCTGTTGATTTTGACTAATGAATTAATCCAATATCTGATAATGTAAGTTTCTGATTCTACAATTAAATGTGGAGACACATATATTTACCTACATTTTAATTATCTATTTACATATATATTTATATATGTTTAATATATATGTCAAAGAAAAAATTCTTAATACAACACTATTCAATAACAAGACCTTTGGGAAGGTGATATGGAAGAACATGATTTACTTTTATTATTGTGTTTTTTGGTTTCTATGTATTTGTATAAATTTTGAGAAATACATGATGTTTGCCATTATTCAAAACAAGAAATCCTCCCAAGGAGAATTTCCTGTGGTAAATGCTTGAGCCAGATGATGATATAATTTTACTTCCCCTTGCCAAAGAGGTCATGCCCTTTTCTCTCCTGTTGCTCCAAGGTCAAGGCCCAATTAGCAAAATGAAGGAAATTTGTCTATAAGATTATTTGGTTAAATTAAGTACTAGGACAATTCCAGAGGTCCTCACATTCATCAAAAGTTCTCTACTGGCCATCTTGTTAAGCTCAGATGCCAAGAAGAACTCCTTGTGTGCTATTTGCTCAATGAATTAGGTAGCATTCTGCCTTGGGACCGGGTTTCACCCTTAAAACCAACCTGTAACTACACCATCACAAATCTCTTTTTGAGAACCACTGTCTACTACTTCTAGGCTTGACTACCGTACCACACTGAAAACTCCAACTACATTCACAGGATGTTTGTCTTTAATGTTGGAATACCACTCACAAGCCAGGGACTTATATGACACACTGCAGGAACACAGTTTAGTATTTTAAAGCACAGTATATGTCACAAGTGAAAATGTACACTTTGACAAAGAAGTTAAGATTTTCAAATTTAACAAGGTACTTCTTAATTTATACCATATCTGAGTTTGAAATCTATAGAAAATAATTTTAAATGTTATTAATGGAGAAAATTTATCTACTGTTTCAAATTCTGTGGAAGGACTGAAATATTCTGATTCCAGTGATAGCCATCCCTCAACATCTACCAAGAAATTTTAAATTTATACTTAGCCTGAAGTTGTTCCAAGAAATATGCATAGCAAAGCATGTCAAGGTAGAAAAATTAGTGGTAATGTGAACCCAGTGATTTTAGAAATTGGAGGAATTATATTTTAATTTCCTAGAAGAATATAACTTTTTTCTTTTAAAAAGTATGATCAGTTTATGAAAATATATTCATAGAGCAGAATTTACTTTCTAAAAACAAATGAAGAAAATATAACAGCATATATATTACGCACATATTAGTTATTTAGATTTTCTTTTTAAACTTTTAGAAAGTGAAATGAAGCACACTGAAAGACACATCTTTCTTGTTAATCATCAAAAATTGCATGCTGAACTTTGCTAAAGAATGTTAAATTGCTTACCCTTTCAGTAAATAGTTTACTACTCTGTTTAGGTATTATGACACATTCCCACAACTGCTTCTCTAAACAGAATTGTATGCATTTTATGACCATGCTGTGTACAATCCACAATCATCTCACATTTAAGGGACAAGTGTTATTTATAATGTTTATCGTTCTTGCCAGTATACTTTTACAAGTCTTGACATGTCAGTGTGGAAAATTTATAGATGTACAATAAAGCTTCATTGTAAGGATTTTCAAATAAACTGAAATGCATTTTGTGTTTGTCTAAAAGGCTCAGTAATGAAGCCCCAGGGGCTTGTTTACGTGTTGTGTTTTCCCTGCAGGAGAACCAATATTGGTCAGTTCCTCACTCCTCAGAGACCTTCTCACTAAACGGAACAGCATTAGCTTTGTTCTTTAAGTCTAATTAACAACCAAATCATAAATTTTCATCTTTGCCCAATTAAACTTCCAGCAATATTTGACTTTTTTTAAAATTTCTGACTGCCTTGGATTTTATTAGGTTAAAAACCAAAAACAACAAGTCAGAATGGTAAATACCCACTGCAAGGTGTTATACAGGTTTTATGCATAGCTTCTGATCCCCAAAGACCATGGCTCCTATCTGTCTTAGGTCACAATTTTAAAGAGTTGAATGATCTGGCAAAATCCCTTGTGAGTATTTAGACCTATCACCAAGTCCCTGAACAATTAAGACTCTCTGCTCAATTTATGGCCCTCAGCTGGACTAGCTAGAGGCACAACAGGTCAAAAAAATTAAGGTGCTGGCACTAACCTGTTCTCATAGTAAACATACATTAACTCTAGGGCTATTTCAGAACTAAATGAGATAATATACTGAAAGCATAATGCTTGTCACCCAGGAAGTCTTTAACACATATAAGCAGTATGGTACTACTTGCTATTATTAGTTTGACCATAAAAATCATATACATTGCACACACATAATAGATCTATTTAGGATTTAATAAGATTGTACATTTAAAAGGTAAAATTATGTTTTTTGTCTTTCTGAAGTTCTGCGTCTTTCTTTCCATACTTGTGCTTAGAATATTTAAAGTATTTCCAGGAGCAGGGGCTGAGGATATAGCTCAGTGGAATAAGCGCTTGCCTAGCAAGCGCAGGGTCCTGAGTTCGATCCCCAGTACCGCAA